>PVKS010029827.1:0-18232 GCA_004027875.1 Aplodontia rufa | reverse complement strand
TGGTTGCTTCATAAAAAGTGGATGGGAGCATTCCCTCCTTTTTGATTTCTTGAAATAATAATGAGAGGTGTTAGTTCCTCCTCAAAAGTGTGGTAAAAATCAGCAGGGAAGCCATCAGATCCTGGGCTTTTCTTCTTTGGTAGACTTTTAATTGCCATATGGATTTCAGTGCCTGTTATAGGGTTGTTTAGGAATTCAATATCATCCTGTGTCAATTTAGGGATGTTGTATGTGTTTCGAAATTTATCCACTTCTTCCCTATTATCTAATTTAGAGGAGTATAGGTTTTCGAAATATAATCTTATAATCTGCTGGATTTCTGTGGAGTCAGTGGTGATCGTTCCCTTTTCATTGGAGATTTTATTGATTTGCTTCATTTCTCTCCTTCTTTTAGTTAGATTTGCTAGGGGGTCTATCTATCTTGTTTAGTTTTTCAAAGTACCAGCTCTTTGTTTCATTAATTCTTTTTATTGTTTTTTTTGTTGTTGTTGTTCTCAATTTCATTGATTTCAGCTCTGATCTTGATTATTCTCTGTCTTCTGCTGGCTTTGGGGTTAGATTGTTTTTCCTTTTGAAGGGCTTTGAGATGGAGCATAAGCTTATTTATTTGGGATCTCTCTTCATTTTTTATGTGGGTACTCAGTGCTATAAATTTTCCCCTTCAGAATGCTTTCATGCTGTCCCAGAGGTTTCTGTATGTTGTGTCTTCATTTTCATTCTCTTCCAAGAATTTTTGGATTTCTTCTCTCATGTCTTCTTGGATCCATTCTTCATTTAATAGGGTATTATTCAATCTCCATGAACATGTGTGCTTTCTGTTATGATTTTTACTGTTGATTGCTAGGGTCATGGCATTGTGGTCTGAGAGGTTACACAGAATAATATCTACGTTTTTATACTTGCTGAGATTATCTTTATGAACCAGAATATGATCTATTTTGGAAAAGGATCCATGTGCTCCAGAGAAGAAGGTGTATTCTGTTAACTTGGGATGGAAAATTCTATATATGTCTATTAAGTCCATTTGGTTTATGGAATTATTTAGGCTGGTGATTTCTTAACTGATTTTTTATTTTGATGATCTAATGGTGACAGAGGAATGTTAAAGTCTCCCAATATTATTGTGTTGAAGTCCATGAGTGGTTTGATGTCATGAAGTAATTTTATTCACATAGTTGGGTGCAGTGTTGTTTGGAGAGTAAATATTAACTATGGTTATTTTTTCCTGTTGTATGCTTCCTTTTAGTACTAAGTAGTGGCCTTCTTTATCTCTTCTGATTGATTTCTGTTTGAAATTTACTTTGTTGGATGTAAGTATAGTGAAGCAAGCTTGCTTTCTTGGGCTGTACGCATGGTAGATTTGTTTCCATCCTTTCACACTTAATTTTTGGGTGTCATTGCCTGTTAAGTGAGTTTCTTGTAAGCAGCATATTGTTGGCGTTTTTTGATCCAGTCTACAAGTCTGTGTCTTTTGAGGAGTGGGTGCATTTAAGCCATTCATATTCAGTGTTAAAACAGAAGTGTGTAATTGGTTCATAGTCATTGTGTCTTATTTAGCTAGTTCTGTGGTTGTCTTGGTTAGTTATTGATGGGTGATGCTTTTACTGAATTTCTTCAGTTTGTGGGTTTTGGGTATTGATTACTTGTTCTTCTGTCTGGAGTGTTTCCTTGAGAATTCTTTGTAGGGCAGGGTTTCTGTTTAGGAATGCTGCCTGTTTTGTCTTATCATGAAAAGTTCTTATTTCTCTATCAAATTTGAAGCTGAGTTTTGCCAGGTATATATGTTGTGGTCATTCAGACATTGAAAGATATCTTTCCATGACCTTCTTGCCTCCAAGGTCTGGGTTGAAAAATCACAGACAATTCTTTTTTAATTTTGTTTCCTTGGTATCCCTGTTGTACATTTTTAATATGATGTGCCTTGGTTAGTTTCTCCTTTGATTAGGCCTATTGGGTGTCCTATAAGCTTCCTGGATGAGCATGTCTGATTCTATTTTTTTATGAGAAAAGTTTTCTTTCACAATTTCCTTGAGGATGTTCCTCATACCATTTGTGCATGTCTCAATTTCTTCCTGTATACCAATTACTCTCATATTGTTTCTTCTTATTTCATCCCAGACATTTTAAAAATTCTGGTCATGTTCTTTTTGTTGTTTTCTTTTTTGTTGTTGGGGCACTCTAGCTTGGTCAGCCTGTCCTGGTTGTCAGACGTTCTTTCTTCAATAGCAGAGGTTCTATTTTATACTGAAGTTATTCTATTATTAAATTCTTCCATGGTCTCTCTCATGTCATTGTCTGCATTTTAGATCTGTTACTTTGTTTTTGAGAGTATCGATTTCTTTAATGATAGAGTTTCTCAACTCTTGAGTTTTCTCATTTATTCTCTTCCTTATCTCTTCTTTTAATTCATTGTTCCTTTTTGTTATCAACTGATTGACAATTTGTTCTAGATTTTCATCCTGGTCCCTGGCCATAGCCTACTTACTAGGGGAGTTATGGGATTGATGTGAACCTCTTTGAGTTTGATTTCTCATGTCTGAAGACATTCTTCTCACTTATTTCACTGGGGAACCCTTTGTGGAAGCAATATAAGACTTGGGGGTTCTTTTTCCTATCCCCCCCATTAAGGACTAAGCAGTTGGATTGGAAATTTTGTCCAATCCCTTACTTGGGATGGGGTGTTGTCAGGAAAGTTAATTTCAGAAGTCTAACCCTTTTACTGTGAACTGTTGGTTACCTTTAAAAATTTACAACACCTCATGCGCTAATAGAAAATTGTCAATATGTACAACCAAAGCTTACAATAAACAGTATTAAATTGGTTATTTAGAACAGACTATAATAGACTTTTGAATTCAGCCTATGAAACTAATGGTAGTGATAATCAATATTTTCGGTGACACTAGTATTTAACTATCACACATGTCAGACTTCAAAAACATACAAATGTTATTCAGATTGATAATCACAGCGGTAATCGTTATGCAGCCTTAATAGTGGGAGATTGAAGAGTGTTAACTAATTGGGAGTCAGAGAGGGAAGGTAATGCAAGTGAAATTTAGAGAGGAGATTATATTGACCAATTGTGGACAGTGAGAAAGTGAAGGAGGTAAAGGATTTGCTGTAGAAAGAAAAAGAACTTGATAGAAAGAAAAAAGGGAAAAGAAAAGAAATTAAAAAAAATAAATACATAAAAGAAAAAAGAAGAAAATAAAATACAGATCTGAAGGGAAGCTAAGATAGCTGTGGCCTAATATAGGAAGGGTAAAAGCGTTATTACTAAGATTTGGGTGATCACTTAAGGGAAGAACTTCTCCCTGGTGATTTATGTTTGTCAGGCACAATATACTTCAAATACTATATGCACTGATCAGAATCCCTCCTCTCAGGAAGGAGGACAAGGATAGACAGGATAGACAAGAGGGAATAAGAGAAACAATAGAGAGAAAAGAAGAAAATGAGAAAGAAACATAAAATCAAACAATCAAAACAAAAAAGAATATTTTTTTAAAAGAAGAAGAAGAAAGGGGGGATTAACTCCCCCCAGAAATTAAAAAAGTAGGGAAGCAAAAACAGCTAGCATTTTTATATGACTATCAACCAATAAACTTTTCAAGTTATTACACTAATACACATCAAAAACAGGAGAGAAATGAAGAAAGAAAAAATCTCCAAAAAACTAAAAAAAATTATATATATGTTACACACACACACACACACACACACACAAAAGGGGTGAAAAATTAAAAAAATTCTTAATAATAAAAACTTGGACCTATAGTCAGTAAGAGTGTCTCTGATCCCTTTGGGAGGAGATGTTCACTGTCGGTCTGGGTTTCAGAGGCAGGGTAACTCAGGACTTTCAGGGGATCTGAAAGTCAGAAGTCTTATGTTTTCAATGCTCCCTCTGCTGATGATTGCCAAAACTGACTCCTGTGATATTTGTGCTGGGGCAAAGGATTCAGTGGGCTTAATTTGTAATGTGATCCTTCTGGTGAGGTGGGGTGGCTAGGGCTGAGCAATGCTCCTCTTTACTCCACAAACCCAAATCCCCTGTGCAAAGTGGAGACAGGGCCTGTCCCAAGCCTTCTTTTCCTGATTCAGCCTGTGGTCTGTGGCCGACTCCAGATGCAGTTTTCAGAGCTTGCTTTGCAGTCCCAGAGAGAGCTGGCCTCTGTTGGGAGAGTGGAAGCCTCCTAGGGCACTAAAGATGGAGTCTGCTCGGCTCACACACTGCCAATGCTGCTGCCTCCCAGCAGCCTGCTCCACTAGGCTTGTCTTTAGGCAGCTTTCAGACGCTGATCTCGCCACCAGATGGAGTGTAATTGAGGGAGGGGACTGCAATAGCGTTATCTTTAAAGCACAGAGGCTTCTCCGTGGCAATGTGTTTGCTGGCTGCTAGACTCCTCCCCTACTCCCTGGTGGAATGTAAACCATGACGGGTGAGTGCTGCGTCCCAGCTGGGATGTGTAAAAAAAAAAAAATCCCTCTTTTTCTCCACTCATTTCTCCCAAGATTCTGCTCCTCAAATCCACCGAGCAAATTAGGATTGGGTCTTCAAGATGCTAGTCCCCCAAACACACCTCAAAATCATGGAAATGAACTGAGGATTTTCTGTCCAGTCTTGGAGCCACTGGGGAAGCCGTCTCTCTACAGACATTCATCTTGAATTCCTCAGTTCTCACTATTTGAGTGACAGAGAAGTCCAAAATCAAGGCTCTGGCATTTGGTCCACAAAGGCCTTCTTCTCATTGTGTTTTGATATCAAGTTTGTGGTAGCCTCATAAAAAGTGTTTAGGTGAATTGCCTCCTTTTCAATTTCTTGGAATAGCTTAATAAGGAGAGATGTTAGCTCCTCCTCATAGGTGTGGAAAATTTAAGCAGGAAATCCATCAGATCTGAGCTTTCCTTGTTTGAAAGGCTTTTACTTGTCAAATTAAGTTCAGTGCCTGTTTTTGGACTGTTTAGGCTTTCAGTATCATCCTGCATCAATTTGAGGACATTGCATATGTCTAGAAATTTGTCCATGTCTTCCAGAGTATCTGATTTTTAGGACTATAGTTTTTCAAAATAGGTCCTGATAATCCACTGGGTCAGTGGAAATTGCTCCTTTTTCATTGGTGATTTTGTTGATTTGCTTAATTTCCTTTCTTCTTTTAGTGAGATTGGCTATGAGTGAGTCAATTTCATTTAGATTTTTGAAGAACCAGCTCTTTGTTTTGTGGAATTTTTAATTTTGTTTCCAATTTCATTGATTTCAGCTCTGATTTTGATTATTTCTTGCCTTCTACTGCTTTATGATTGGATTGTTCTTCCTTCTGTGGGGTTTTTGAGGTGGAACATAAACTTATTTGTTTGGGATCTCTCCTAATTTGTAATGTAGGCACTCAGTGCCATAAATTTTCCCCTTAAAAATGTTTTCATGCTCTTCCAAAGGTTTTGATTTGTTATGTTCTGATTCTCATTCACTTCCAAAAATTTCTTGATTACTGCTCTTATGTCTTCATAAATCCATTCTTCATTTAATAGGGTACTATTCAATCTCCATGTATATATGTACTTTATGTCATATTTTTTGCTGTAAATTCTTAGGATCATGGCATCATGGTCTGGTAGGATACATGGGATAATATCTACTTTTTGTATTTGCTGAGACTTCCTTTCTGAACTAGAATATAATCTATTTTGGAGAATGATCCATGTGCTACTGAGAAGAAAGTAAATTCAGCCCAATTAGGGTTGAATATTCTATAGATGTCTGTGAAGTCCATTTGATATATGGATTTGTTTAGGCTGGAGATTTTGTTATCATTTATTTTCTTTGATTATCTGTGTATTATCATTTTGGAGTCCATAGGGTTTTAAGTCATGGAGCATTTTTCCTACATACTTGGGAGCATTGGTGTTTGAAGCATAAAGATTTACTATGGTTATATCTTCCTTATGTTTTGTTTCTTTTACTATGATGTAGGGGGCTTCTTTATCTCTTCTGATTAAAGTTGGGTTGAAATTTACATTGTTGGATATAAGTATTGCAACACCTGCTTGCCATCTTGGGCCATAAGCCTGGTAATTTTTTTTTTCCATTCATTTACCCTCACTCTGTGGATGTCTTTGGCTGTAAGATGGGTCTCCTGTAAGCAGCATATTGTTGGATTATGTTTTTTTACTCAATCTGCTAATCTGTGTCTTTTGTTTTGTGCATTGAGACCATTCACATTCATTACTAGGATAGTTATGCAGTTGTGTTTCAAAGTCATGTTATATTAGTGAGTTCTGTGCTTTCTTGTTTTTCTTTTGGATAGCATGCACTTTTATTGAATTTCATCTTTTGTGGACTTTGAGGATTGTTTGCTTGTTCTTCTCTCTGGACTTTATCTTTGAGAATTCTTTGTAATGCTGTTTTTCTGCTCATGAATGCTGCAAATTTGGTCTTACCATGAAATGTTCTTCTTTATCCTTCAAATTTGAAGCTGAGTTTTGCTGGATATAGTATTCTCAGCTGCAGGTTGTGGTCTTTCAGAATTTGAATTATCTCCTTCCAGGATTTTCTTGCTTCTGTGGTCTGAGCTGAAAAGTCAGAGGTGATCCTTATTGGTTTGCCTTGGAATGTAATTCGGCAGTTCTGTTTTATAGCTTTTAATATGCTTTCCTTGATTTCCCTGCTATACATTTTTAATATGATGTGTCTTGATGAGTTTATCTTTTGATCAGCTCGAATTGATATCCTACATGCTTTCTGAGTGAGCATTTCTGACTGTAGTTTAACATAGGAAATTTTTTCTTTAACTATTTTATTTATAATGTTCTTTTTACCATTAGTTTCCATTTTGATTTCTTCTTGTATCCCAATTACTTTTAGATTATTTCTTCTGATTTTGTCCCAGACATTTTGAAAATTCTGCTCATGCTCTATGAGTTTTTTGTCATCTGTGCACTCAAGGACATTCAGCCTATCCTCACTGTCTGAAGATTTTTCTTCAAGAGCTGAGGTTTATTTCCTATAGAAATTAGTCTATTATTGAATTCTTTCATCGTATGTGATTGACTGAAATTTTTAGCTGTTACTCCCTTTTTCAGCATGTCTATTTCTTTAATAATTGAGCTTTTCATCTCTTTCTGCTTCCTGCCATGAGTTCCTTAGTAGGGGACTTGTGGTTTTTGAGATGAACCTTTTCTAATTTGATTCCTAATTTTTGAAGGCCTTCTTCGGGATCTTTGAATTGAGATTCCCTGTTGGGAAGCAAGATAGGTCTCCAGGTTCTTCTTCTTTGAAAGCCAAAGGGTTGGGTCAGACTTCACCCCTCTGATGTCCTCTTTCTTCCAGAAAGCTGCTTCTGTCTAGAGCCCTGTTTTGATGTGCTTTTTGGATTTAGTTTCTATAGTGCAGATCTATTGCAGGTGCAGGGAAGCCCACTGGCTTGTTGAAGCATGGTGGCAGGGTCCTGGTGTCTCTGAGGTGTGGGGTGTGCCTGAACACCATGATGGGACCTGAGATCCTTGATGGCAGTAATGTGCATGAGGCACAATATATCTGGACTTGGAGGGTACACTTTGCAGCTGGGTGGCTCTGTACCATAGTCCTTGGGGTGTGCTAGGTACCTGGTGGCCTGGCCCCAGAGCCCTGGGCCCCAAAATTGGCTGGGTGGGGACTGCTCTGGGCTGGGCTCTTCCACCAGTATGTCCTGGGTGCCTGCTGTCCTGGATCTGGAGGTTGGGCCAGTGTGGCAGGTGGCAGACTGGCTTCAGGCCCTGGTCCTCTTGTGGGTGTCCTGAGTGCCTGCAAGCCCTGGACCAGAGGCCTGGGCCTATGTGACAGGTTGGTGAGGCTAATCTGGGTGGGGGTGTTCCTCAGGTGAGTACTGGGCTCCTGAAGTATCAGGAACAGAGGACTGGGCCTACCTACCATCTTTTTAACTTGACTTAGTAATGTCCATGATCTCAGTCAAGAGTTATACAGAGATAAAGAATAAAAGCACCATTTCCCCCTCCAAGCCACCCAAGGTAGCACAGAGAGGACTTCCTGGGTTTAAAACAGAGTTCTAGAAAGAGACTGCTGGCCCATATGCTATTTTTGGTGTCAAGTGCTTCATTGGCTGGTATAAGTTCAAGATGCTTTGGAAAACTAAAGAATCCAGTTTTCAGGAGGAAGAAGCAATGAAATTTATTCCTGGATATTAATTGGTTCTGCATTTGATAGGAAATACATACTCAGTGAAACCCTTCTGGTGGTCTCCTGGTACTAGGGACTTTTCCAACTCCACACAATAAACGAATCAAAGTACCATTTTGCTTAGACAAGGGATGAAACCTATTATTTATAGGCTTTGGAACACAGGGATTTCTAAGGCTGAATAAAATTTTCTGATACTGATGTTTTTCTCCTTCTCCTCACTCTTGTTTTCCTCTTCTTCCTTCTCTTTCTTCTTTATACGTAAACAAAATGAAGAAAGTCTCTGGGAAGATCCTGGATTTATCCAATAAATTTACTGGATAGTTACTTAAGGAAGTTATCCAGTTCAAATGCTTATAATATGTGAATTTATTCTAAAACATCCTAAGACCTGATTGTTTAAAGGTATGCTTAAAAAGCAATAAATGAACTTATTAAGTTACACATTCTAACAAACACTTTAGGGTTGGAGAGTGGTTCCCAGGAATCCTCTGTGCAAGGGAATCTGGAATGATCTGGGACATCAGACTCTAAATCTCCCACACTGGGTACATAAATCTAGTTTGACACACTTGGTCTCTTGGAGTTGACCAGTGTCCTTCAGGAGACCGTGGAACTAAAGATATCTTTCTTCCTATCTTTACCAAATGAATACACAGTAGCCTTCAAAGTTTAATTACCCTTTATGATTCCATCATAAGTATCCAGAAGTGAAGCAGAGAGAGTCTGAGCATTTGGAATTGTTTTGATATAACACAGTTTATCCCTTGATGAGTCTTCCTTCAGAGAGTGTTCAGAGGGTAGGGTTTCCTTCTTACATAATGCCAGCCTTTCCCCTGACCATCCCAATCATATTCTAATCCCTCCACTGCAACCCTCTTTAACCCTTCACAATCCAGTACCTCAACATTCTCCCCCTGAACTCACTGAACTCTCCAGAATCCTTCCTCAGTCTCATGTAGTTCTAGTCTAACTCTGGAGCTTCACTCGAACAGGTACAATCTCATAATTGAAGGGTTCTCTCTGCTCCTATGGAAGATGAGGTGGAGATTATGGAAGATGCTGCAATTCCTGTTTAATCTCTGCCAAAAACAGAGCTGTGGTCATATTTTCTTGTGAAGTTTTTCCCACAAATTATATGGTAACCATAAGAATTTTTCTTTATACATCTCCTGAGTCTAATGTACATATAAAACTTTTATTCTCATTGTTTACTCCATTTTTACTCCTATTGATGAAAAAAAGAGAAATGTTAGACATATTTCTTGTGAAATACAAAGTATGGCTTTGTTGTATACAAACACACACACACACACACACACACGAAGATTGTCAAGTGCTTGGTATATTGGGATTTTTATATTCTTGCCAGAAAGGGAATGGAGTAGTTAAGATTGACCCTTTTGAAATCTTGGTTATTGATTTCCATTAGTTCTTCCAATGTGGATTTATGGTTCAGAGACTCAAGTGCTGAATAAAGTTAAGGGTTCAAAGGGAAGACGTTGTGATATTTAGTGCTATCCAGCCGTTCGCCTGAGCTGTCCTTGTCGATGATCTCTGAAGGTAGAAGTGGTTCTTTTTTGCTGAACATATCCAGCACATGACAATGTTCTTGTATGATGAGGTGAGTGCTCTCAGAATACTTACAAAATGATTAAAATCTACCTTGTCTTACAAATCTTGACAGGCATTTTCAATGGTGGTGATTTAGGGAGTTGGTAGAGAAGGCAGATTAAGAAAGGAAGTCAAAAGTCCTAAGTTTACAGAGCACATTGGGAAGACTGATGAAGGGTCTAGCAGAGGGGAGGTAGAGGAAGCAGGCCAGGCAGAGTGATGCATGCATATAATCCTAGAAGCTTGGGAAGCTGAGGCAGAAGGACTGCAATTTCAAAGCCAGTCTTGGCAACTTAGTGAGACTCTGACTCAAAGTAAAAAGAGCTGGGGATGTAGCTCAGTGGGAGAGTCCTCCCATGTTCAATCCCCAGTACCACAGCACTGATGATATGTTATATAAAACAGACTGTCTCTTTAACTATATATAAAGCTTACACAACCCTCAAATAATTTAGTTTCCTGCTTTCTGGTTCATGTTTTCAAATAGACTTTTTAACAAAAAGTAATGTTAGTAATTTTACATTTTTCCAATTTTCCCAACTTGCTATGCTTGTTGAATGTGTGTGATTACTGTGTTGTGAATGAGTCATTGTGTTTAACTGAAAGCACTTCTGATATTAAAATTTCATTCTTATTTTCGAAGAAATCTTAGTCAAAGCAACAGTGACGTGTTCTATGAACTGTGGAATATGTTTTTCACATGCCACAATATAATAATCAAAAGACCACTGCACTTCATGGGCTACCATGCCAGTGACAAAGCCTGCAATGATGAGAAGATAGTAGCCATGCACACTCAGGGAAGAAGGAGGATGAATCATTGAATGGGCACTGCTGTCATTAGTAACAAGCCCTGGGATTGAGGCAACATGGTTTGCATCATTCCTACCATTGTCCACACTGTAGATTTATGTTCAAAGTTTGAATTGGCGCCCGAATAAAGTGAAAACAGAGTAATAAAATGTTTGTTAAGTTAATATTTCACAAGTCTTGAAAATCAACCTAATTCTAATGAGCAGCCTAGATATTTATGCTTAACAGGTAACTGCTGAGATGATGGAACATTTTAGTTGGCTTTTGGTGTCCATGAGTCCTGCCTCCATGCATTCTACCAACAGCAGATTGAAAACATTCAGAAAAACTACCACATATGCAAGCTTTTTTATTGTCATTATTCCCTAAATAATACAGGATAACAGCCATTTATATAGAATTTACATAGTATCAGGTATTATACATAATCCAGAGATGATTAAGTATTTAGGGGTGTGTGCCTATGTTATTTGCAAATACTACACCATTTTATATCAGGGACTGTAGCCAAGGTGGGAGAGGCATCATTGGGTGCCCTGAGGTTGCTGAGGGACAACTGCATTTTCCACACAGAGATCAGGAGATCTAATGATTCTTGCATTTTCCTATGTGGCTGCTTTTGGCAGGTGGGAAGAGGTTGGGGGCCTTCTCTTTGATTCTCTATTCCAATCTTAACTTCCGTTCAGTATATTTTATGACATCCCATCTTCAGGAAGTTTTCTTTGGTTCCTAGATTCTGTGTGATGTCAGTTCCCAAAGTGTTTATTATTTGGACCCACCTTTTGACTGTTAGGCACATACTGCCTGATATTAATAGACTTTTCCAAATAGATTCCAAGTTTCTTGAGGTCAGAGGCATCCTGTTAATTTTCTAATCTTTCAGTACATATGGCACTGTGTATATGGCCGGCATTCAATAAAAATTTGCATGATGGTATGCGATGATATAATCACAGCATTGTCGACCTTAGGAGACTTTTAGAAATCATTAAATTCAAGTCCTAGTTTTAGAGATAAGGAGAATTAAGCCCATGGCTGTTAAGCTCTTGCTCAAAATCCTATGACTAATGTATAATATGAAAATAATTCAATAATTGCTCAGGAAATAGATGCTTCATTCATATACTTCCTCACCCTATTTATTTTCTTAACAAACTTCCCTTTTAACCAACCTTGCAGAAATGTGCTTTACCCTGCTCCTGCTGGGATCAGTGAGGATCTAACATACCTGCTGTTCTTTTTGGAACTCTCATGCTGTGACGAATATGTATCAACTTATTTCAAATGCTTATAATTTTTTTCTTCTGATAGTTTTGGGCTTCACCATATGTTCTCTATCCTTTGCTCTAGTCTGAATGCTTGTATTTCCACTCACACAGAGATTAGTTATTGTCTCTATTTTGTTGCTCACCACAATTGGACCTGCACTGTGATTTGGTGAATAGCTATTTCTTTCTCTTACTATTCTGGGCTGCTTGAGGGTAGGAAATCCCAATAATAACCATTTTGGTTCCTCTATAGCCCCAAACTCCAATTTTCTGAATGAAATAGAAATTGCTTTGTCCAGTCTAAAATAATGAAATGGTAGTTATAAGAATCTGTTCCTGAAAATCGAGCATTGTGCATGAAACTGCTCACCAGAACCTTTTGCACATTATTTTAAAAGGAGGAAAAACTGCACCATATGTCAATCCAAAGCAGTCAAATCATTTCCTAAAATATAATTAAAACCTAGTAAAATATCAAAGGAGGGGTAACTACAATGCTAGGAAATAAAAAGCTTAAACATCATTTTCTGATCATCAAATAATTAATAATTCTATTAATAATGACTGTGTCCAATAGTATGTACTATTTAGTGCATATCATAAATATTATGTTTATGAAAAGGCATGTAACTCTTTCTATGGTGTATTTCTATTCAGCAATAAATAAAGTCATTAGGGAAATAAAAAAATAAAAAGTTACAATAAAAAGTTAGTATCTACTTTTTGTGTGTGTGCTGTACTGAAAATTGAGCTGAGGGTCTTATGCATGTTAGGCAAGAGATCTATTGCTAACTTATATCCCTGGCCTTTTAAAATTTTTATTGAGACAGAATTTCACAAAGTTTCCCAGCTAACCTCAAACTTGTAATCCTCCTTCCTTATTTTCCTGAGCAGCTGGAACTACAGGCATGAACCACTGTGCCAGAGATGCTGTGATCACTCTTCAGGGTAGCTGATCAAAGCGTTAAGATAAAATAATGCTAAAAGCAACCAACTTTGATTATTTGAAAGGAAAAAATTAGCAGTGTTGTCAAATAATCAATGCATTCCAGCATAATGTTTGTCATTGCATCTGAATGAGGCACTGTGCTGTGACCCTCTCTTATTACCAGCAGTAGCCAAGTTGCTCATGTCCCCTTTATGTTCCACATGACACTATATTTTGGGTGTAAATGAAGACTTTTTCTTTACATAATGCTGTTAATAATGTACTGATTTTTGGTGAAATCAATATTAATTGCTTTCTTTATCAAGTTTACATAAAAGATCATGTATTTTCTGTTGAAAGATACATGTGTTGTGATGGAGCAGTGGCTCAGTGGTTGGAGTGCTTGCTTGGTATGTGCAAGAAAATATATTCAAATTCCAGTAGTGCATACACAACTAAGTGCTGGAGAAGCCAAGCCAGATCGATAAATAAATAAAATTAATTCTCTCCTTCTCTCTCTTTCTCTCATTCTACCCTTCTGTCTTTAAAAAGAAAAACAAAGCTATATGTGTTTTATGAATATTTAAGAGGGAAGTTACTGAGAAACCACTTATATGGGATACATTCTGTGGAATAAGGGTGTATGATATACAGTATTTCCCCCTTAACCACAGCTCTGGTTTCCACGGTTTCAGTTACCCATCATCAACCACTGTCTGAAAATCTAAGTGGAAAATTCTAGAAATAAACTATTCATTAAAAAAATTTTTTAGAGAGAGGGACAGTAAGAATGAGAGAGACAGAATCAATTTTATTTAGTTTTCACTTCGTTGTGTATGGTGCTGGGATTTCAACTTGCGTCCTCGTGCATGCCAAGCAAGCACTGTAACTGCTGATCCACCGCTCCAGCCCCAACAATTCATAAATTTTAACTTGTATTCTGTACTGAGGACCATGATACAATTTCACACCCTCTTGATCCAACCTGCCCAGGACGTGAACCATCCTTTTGTCCAGTGCTGTATATGGTGATATAGCATGTACATACGCTACCCATCTCTTAGTAGCTGTTATAGTTATTAGATCGACAGCTGTATACTTGTATAAAGGGTTTGGTACTATCTGTGGCTTTAGGCATCTATTTATCTTGAAAGTTATTCCCAGTGGATAAGGAGAATCTATTTCATATAGTCTCAGGTTTCTTTTAATTAGAGGAGCCTTCCAAGGCAATAAAATTCTCACAATGAAATTATTTCAAGTTAACAAAGTCATTAAAATACATAGAATGTCTACAGCATAGTACAAAGAATTATGGGGGAAACATAGATGGATCCGGCAAGGATTCTGAGATAAGTTCCATCCTGAATCATACGTGACCTCATGGGAACTGATCATTTTTCAGAGCAAGGTCCTGGAATACAGGGGATTTTGAGTCACAGATGGAACAGCTGGATCTGGAAGGAATGCTGGCATTTTCTGGGTAAAAGTACAAATGAAGCATTGGTCTGAGCAAGCCTGCATTCTTGTTTAAAAGCAAAATTACTATTTATAATTCAAGAATTTTCAAGGGAGGAGGACACAGGGGGTTCTTTATGAGTAAGTTGGGTGTTTAGTAGTAGACAGTGACTTTACATTGAACTATTAATCTTTTCCCTTCCAAGCCTTTATAGAATAACAAGGGCAGGGCTTGAGACTGAGACTTACCATAGAGAGAACTGAAAGTCTCCCTACTCATGAAGTTTTCTGTCTTCTACTCTTAAAAAGAGAGGAGATGGGAGTTAGGAATCATAAGCACAACACGATATTATGACTCTTTGGTGTGGAATCCCAGTATCTACATGAATTAATGCTGGCTGAGTCCACATTTGGGGACTTTAATCCTTGCAAAGAACTTGCTTCAGGTAGCCTGAACCAGGTGGGTCTAGATTTGTAAGCAGAAACAAGATGAAAGTGTAGGTGCCAGCTGGAGGTGGTGGTTGTCTCATTTGAAGCCTGGGCTTACTTCCTCTCCTACTTTTCCTTTAGCCATCACTCTCAGTCACTGGGTGAGCTGGGTGTGACCTAACTACTATCTGAAGGGACAGGGCTTTACTTTCTTATGTTTGTCTGCATATTTCTCTCCTTGTGTTAGAGTGATTAGATCAGGAGTATCATGTCAAACCAGTGGTGGGGCAGCATTGAAGAAGTTTCCTATATTTTTCTTTAGGAAGTAAGAAATTTCTTTTCTTTTCTCTTCCTTGGATAACACCGGGCAATAAGGTCCAACCCAATATGGTGTCTTTTATTGTTATTGTCTATTTTGTTGTTTGTTTTTGTCTTGATCTGTTTTGGTTTTGGCTTCTACAGGAATGAAACTTGAGCTCCTGGAGAATGGAGCCCCTGACTCTCGGTAGGGTGGGGCTGGGCTGGAGTCAAACAGTCACCAAGACAGGTAGACAGAGACCAGGGCTTTGGAGACACCACTTGGGTGTCTGGGTAAGCTTCCCCTAAGCCAGCTCCTATGCCTGGACTTCAATGTTGTGAACCAATATGTTTGTTGTTCATTCAAGGCAAATTGAATTGGATCTTTTATAACTTATAATCAGTAAAATACTGATATTATGTCTGTTATTAAGGAAATTAAATCAGTTCTATGCTGCTAACCCCTGAAGCTGGCAGGTCAGGGAATATAAGTTGCTTAGGAATGACCAAGACAAAAAAATGGTAAGTGAGTTGTGTTTTGTTTAGGATTCTTTCCAAATATTTTGAGATAGGGATTTAGGATAAAGAGAGAAATACTGAATCTTGGGGGAAACACCCTCAAGCCATTGAAATGCGGAAGGCACAGTTGTAAAACTTGAGCAATGCACCTGTGGCCTAAGAACCTTTGACCAGCACCCCTGGCCTGTGACTGAGGGAAATATGCAGGCGCAGGAGAACTGGCGTGAAATTGTGCAGCTCCATCCTGGATCCACCTAGTCCAGCCCCTGATGCAGCCCTTCTATAAATATTGGACCCAATCCCAAGTGGCTGCTGCTTCTCTCTCTTGAGATAGCCCACATTCTCCCTTTAATATCTGTCTGCCTTCTTAAATAAACCTCCGTCTATGCCTGTTTGACTTGTGCTGAAATTCTTTTCCATCATGCTTTCCAAGGACACCATTGGTCCTGAGTGGAGG
Organism: Aplodontia rufa; assembly: GCA_004027875.1. NCBI lineage: Eukaryota > Metazoa > Chordata > Mammalia > Rodentia > Aplodontiidae > Aplodontia > Aplodontia rufa. Next base: position 2,279 of record PVKS010029827.1, on the reverse strand, counting down.
TCCCCCTCTCCTCAGTGAACTCTTTGAACCCTTCTCTGGAAACATCTCTTCTCCCTTGACAGTTCTAATGTTTAAAGTTTTAAGAATACTGTTCATATGTTATTCTTTTTCCTTTTCTTTTTTGTCTTTATGACTTGTTGCACAGATAATGGTATAAAAGTACTTTCAGATGCCTATACTTAGCATATTTGAGATAAGTGCTTGCTCAGGTTTTGGAATTGTGGAAAGAATAACTTTAAAGTCAGGTTGCAATTGTTGGCTTCATTTACAATGGACCATTTGTTGGGACTTCTTACCTTTTAAATAGAATGACCTCTTTCCCCACATTAACCAAACCATCTAGAACAATTCTAGAAAGGTTATATGAAAAAATGAAGAATATTACTGGCATTATTATAAACATTTCTTAAGTGTTGTTTTCCATGATTATTTGCACGCATGCATATATGTTTAATGGGGTGTCAACATAGGGAGAGCTTAGCAACTTGGAAATAAAATTATTATAAAAATGAACACACAATGACTCAGAGCAGAGAGAAGTGAAATCATCTTAGAGCAATAGAACATCCTGCTGTTAGTGTCAGTACATCTAATTTTATCTTGGGAAATCCAGATGAGTCAACTCAAAAATTTAAACTAATGATAGTTCAAAAAGCACCAGATTCAAGAAAAAGCCTCAAAACTTAATACATTTCTACACCAGACATAACTGGTAAGCAATGGGAGAAAATCTGTTTGCAATACCATCAGCAAAACATTACTGTGAACCAATGTAAAAAGATATGTAGATTCTATGTGAACAAAATGATAAAAACTGAAGAAGGTTATCAAAGAAGATTGGAATGTCTTAATTAAATGGAAAGAGTCATTTTTTAAAGGCATAAATTCTTCTTCAATTAACATTATAACTATTATAATATAAATTCATATGGCTTTTTCTATATAAAACTTTTCAAACAATCTGAAAATTTGACGAAGAATTTATAGGTGAAAATAAGTTAAAAAATGTCTGCTTTGAGTAAATATTGATAACTGTTTTGTGGATATTGTTGTGTCCTCTGGGAGTTGAAGAATGAAACTGAGGGACACCCAAGCAAGCAGAGCAAATGGAGTTTATTTAAGAAAGGATAGAAAGAAAATACTTCTCTAGGAGAAGGGAGTCTCAGAGCCAAGAACTCAAAGAGGGAGTCCGGTTTGTCTTTCTTACAGTCTCTCAAGATTCTCCCCCTTTGATTAATCATTGCCTTCCCTCCCCATGCCTGGGACCAGGGCTCAGAAGCACTGGTCTGATCTAGTCTTTTGTCCTGGGTCCATAAGCACCTTTATCAGCAGAGGAGCTGCCTGTGTTTGGAACACAAATTTTTTAGCAGAGGGCCTTGATAGCACTGGGGTTGTAACAGAAGATGATCTTTACCTTACTAGAAAAAATGACTGTCAACCAATATCCTCCTTACCAACCCCATCATTCTGCCTACACTGACTGCCTAACTTTCCCCGCATCTCAATATGAAGGGTGTTTCTTCTCCTTGTCAATCCCAAACGGATGAATAGGGTCTGTAAAAATAATCAGAAACCAGAAAAATGGGTGTAAATTCAGGTGTGGGTATTTTTTATTGGGATTTGTGACTCTCAGGCCAGATCCACCTACGCAGTCATAGTGAGGGCAGATGGGGATCTGGTGCTCTGCTCTGACTGGGCAGCAGCTTTGTAGTCCATGGTAGGGAAAGGAAGTTGATGGGCATGGCCTTTCGGAGATTGGCTGGTGGATTCATCAATCAGGTGTTTGCGAGACACCATTGGAACTCGTCTGCCAAAGTCTGATTGGTTTTTCCTTGGCACAGGTTGCCTGATGCCCTGTCCCCAGCTGCCTGCAATCAACCCAACAGTGTCTTTTTATAGGGCAGAATTATGGCCTATGATAAGGCTTCAGAATTAAGAGACAGATATCAGTCAGAGGATTTTTCAACAGGTATTTTCTCCCTAATGTAATATTAACCAAAATAACATTACCTGACTTGATTTCTCAGCCCTCTGTTGATAGCAACTTCCTTCTGGGACTCTGCTAAATGTTTACGGGGGCCTGGGCATTTATTTCTCCACCTCAAGTGGAACTCTGTGATGGAATTTTTCAGGCCTTCAAAAGAGATGAAACTGCACAATTTCAAAGAATTTCACAAGGCACTACTAAGTCTGAAGAAAATATTCATGATCCTACTCCAACTTATTATGACTTATATAAGCCATCTCTCCCGAATGAATAAAGGGCCTAAATCAGGGGT
>PVKS010029826.1:0-24976 GCA_004027875.1 Aplodontia rufa | reverse complement strand
AGCTGCAGACTGGTACAGCCCCTCTGGAAAGCAGTGTGGAGAATCCTCAAAAAACTAGGGATGAGCCCTCCGTATGATCCTGCTATTCCTCTCCTGGGTATTTTTCCAGGGGATTTAGAATCAGCATATTATAGTGACACAGCAATATCTATGTTCACAGCAGCTCAATTTACAATAGCTAAAATATGGAAACAACCCAGATGTCCCTCACTGGGTGAGTGGATCCAAAACTGTGGTACATGTATACCATGGAATTTTACACAGCAATTAGAAACAATGATATTGCAGCCTTTGAAGGTAAATAGATGGCTATGGATGAAATTATGCTGAGTGAAATCAGCATAACCCAGAGAACCAAGGGTCGAATGTCTTCACTCATCTGTGGAGGCTGGAGCTAGACGGCGGACATTGAGAAAGGAGGTCTATTATCAAATGTTAAATCCAGATAAGCTGTAATGTTATAAAACCTAATACATTTTTAGAAATATTGTGGGAAATTGGGGGCCACTCTTGGGGATAAATCTAATCTTCAGAATCTATATTCATATGATATTATTTTGTTAAAAACACATGATTGTTCAACAAATAAATTTCTCAATTAAAAAAAAAAACCTTTGAACACTAAAATAACTATAGTAGTTTGGCCCAAAACAAAAAGTACAAAACAATATATGTAAGCCCATACCAACATAAAATCTTCAAAAAGTAATTAGATGAAGACTCTGAGGTGAAAGAATACATAACAAAACCCCTGTAAAGTTAGTTGAAAAATCCATAGAATTCTCTTTTACTCCTGTGCATGAAGTGAATATTTTATCTAACTTTCCTAGGACACCAAGCAAAAAATGAAGCTGATTTATTCCAAGTATGTGTAAGGCCAGCTCTTCATGAAAATAAGTTTCAAGAGACACTTCTTTATTTAGGTTTTACAACAGAAGCATTGATAATTGTCATTGAGTCTGTGCTCAACAACTTACAATAAGTATTACACATTTTTTCACATTTTTTGTTGGTGCATTACATAATGAAAGGATTTTTTGTTACATATTCATACAGGCACACAATATAATAATATAACCTGGCCTATTTCCCTCCCCAGCACTTCCCCCTAACTCTCCTTCTTCCTTCCCCTGGTCCCTTTCCTCTACAAACCTTCCTATGTTTATATTTTTTATTGACTCTGCCTGTTTTTATTGATTGCATGAGAACCATTTAGTATCTCAGAGGTGCTAAATACACTTTAGTTTATTTATATAATTACTTCTTTCTCTTACCCTCCCCTCTTTCCTCTCTTCTCCCTCTCCTTTTCCTCTACTCTGCTAAGCTTCGATTAATTTTCATCTGAAGGATCTTTATATAATCCTGTCCTTCCCTTCCTGTTTCCTTTATTTTACTCTAGCTTCTACACATGAGAGAAATAAGTATAATAAATTTTAATGACATCTTTCAATATAGACTAATTAGCAAGATAGTTATTTAATTTCTTATGGCACATGTACATAATAATGTTTACAAATACCATATGACCAATCTTTACATAAACTTAAAATCATCATTTGCTTCTGAAAGAAAAAGTTCTCAATGTCATGATTTTAAAAATCATATGTGACAGAAACCTGATTAAAATTAAAATGTTTAAATATGACTTCAAATTTAATTTATTTATACAATCTTGATTTTTCCTTGAAAATTTTAAAAATTGACTTCTTAAAAATATAGATATCTAATTTTAGTCCTGAGTTATACATACATGTATTTAAGGCCTGAAATAGTGGTATTAATCTTTCATTTTAATCTTATCATATCCTTTTCTAGCTATAAATCTCTATCTTCAATTGCTCACATAGATTCATTCCAGATTTATGTAGGGTAGGTCATTTATGGATTAAGATTTGGATGTTTTCATCAACTGGCAGTTTTGAATATCTGAATATTTTCCTCTATGATTGCCGTGACTTTCTACTGTGCTACAGTTGTACAGCAAAGCTGTGGGGTAGCACCGAGAGTGGTCAATTGGCACCCTACAGTGCTCACTTCCACAGGAAGAGCTCAGAGCAGCAGTGGGGTGGCTTACACAACATTAGGTCTAAACAGAAAACCAATCTATAATCACCCCCATTGAGGATCGAAACAGGAAGGACTAATTTGTTCCAAGTGGGGAAGAAACACTACTGATTCCCTGGTCTAGGCTGTGTGGGTCCTTAACATTTAGCTCATCCTGGAGCCTCCCACAGAACCTGATCTGAAATTTTTTTGGACTAGGACTACAAATACACATAATTGTGGTGGTGTCTTGAGTAACTGTTTCCATCAGTTGTCACATTTAAATTGCATTATGTTTAAATAATTGCTTTAGTATTATTTGTGTAAACAGAGTTTCTGTTTAATTTGCAACACTTTCATTTCTTGTAACATTTTATCCAAAATTGGAGGCTATATCCAGGGAGGTGATTGGCAAGTTGACTAAGGCTCCTTGTTCTTTGTGTTAAAAGATTAAGACCCATATGTTCTTCACTATGTAATTTAGTTGTCTATGATTTTAATGATTGTCTTAGATCCAATCATTTTGTCAGGTATCAAATAAACTCTGGTAGAACTGAACATTACCCTCTTGGTGTTTGTCGTAGGGTATTATTTAATTTAAGATAGCTATAGCAATTCCCTTTTCAAAGCTTCAGCAGATACTTTAACTGAGAAATAAATTTTTCAAAGTGTATCTTTCCCTTCATCAAACTTTTGTTATTGTGTAATTTATTCCTACAGGAATAGATTTCTTCTAATATAATTGTGCTTTTTAAACTGCATTATAACTTGGGGATATCTTTTCCTAGTTATTATCTTGGAATCTAAAGAGTACAAAATAAAAATACCAGCTTTATTTGCAAAGTACTTACACAAACCTAAATATTTATATTTATAAGAGGTTCTTTTACATTTTATTAATGAGCAATAATAAACATTACATTATAGCAGAGTGGCATGGGGGAATTTCGAACATTGTATTGCTGTCATAAAGCATAGAATAGACAAAATAGAATGTCCAATATAGAAAGCATTTATTTAAGTAGCTAAGGTGGAAGGAAAATAATAATAGCATAAATTTCACTGGGGAATACATGACTCTGTTGAGGGGACTCATTTTACCTGAAATTATTGTCAGATTCCAGGCAGGATTATCTGGGTTGTCTTTTTTCTTGAGTCTTCTCTTTGTCTGCTGCCTTTCTTCAATTAGAACATTAAGTCATGTTGGTTCAAAATTACTTCCTTTGAACCTTTTCCCTTCTTTCCAGAACATTGTAACTCTTCTTCCATTTACCAGTAAACATAGTGGAAAAACAACTTAGCTTTTTTCAATCCTTTGCAAACTGTTATTTGCAACTGTTTTGAATCATTACTTAATATAGTCATTGGATTGTTTTCAGAGAGTCAGATCTGTTTAAATTGCCTTTTGGCATGAACACAGCTCTGTGTACATACTCCAACACCTTCCCACCTGAGATGATACCTCTTTCTCAGTTTCCTAGATAACAGTCTACTTTTTAGTTCCTATTAAACTATTTTTGTGTAAATGCTTTTTCATCTATTTTTTTTCAGTGACTTCTCTGTTGCCTGACCCTCCAGTATTGCTTTGTTCTCCTCAGCCTTCTCAATATGTGCTTGTTCAGAGTGATCTCATCCGTTACTGGGTCTGCAGTTTCCATCAATGTGCGGATAATCTAAAATCTAAATGGATCAAAGCAAAATTGGACTACTGCAAGAAGAAAAAGTGTACATTTTGGGTATTAAAAGTGGAAAGATAATTTCAGACAGATTATGAAGGAACACTCAATATATTTGATTACAAAGTAGATTTATAGGCTCTATTACTAAAGAAGAAAATTAACCCGAGGTGCTGAATTTGGAGAATGCAGAAGATAATGGAATTGCTTAAAGTAAGATCAAGGAGTCGCAGTATGTTAGAGCTCTGAGAAGTTTCCCTTCCTTGTCTGGATGGATCAGGAGCTCTTGCCCTACAATTTTAAGGTGACTTATACTAAATATATATATGTGTGTACATATACACACACACATATATATAAAAGACATATTATGGAACTTTCTTGCTGTCAGTACATGGCATGGCATGGAGCTTGTGAGGTAAGGGAGGAACTAGTGAAATATAACACCAAGATTTCTGAATCATTCATAAAATGTGTCATTGCCACATTGCAGAGTGGCAAAATAAGAGTAGGCAGATGAAGGCAAAAAGTTCCAGGACTTCATTGCTAATTTATTAGTAGGTTTAAACTGGGATGTTGAAAGCAAAGGCTGAAAAGATGCAGTCAGAAGTAGGTTTTGTGGAGTTGCTGTAGAATGTGGGGTTTGCAGTGCAGCTTATGGAGATAGCCAAGGCTGCATGAAAGGTACGCATAGGACATAGCGTGAACCTTTGTGTCTTGAACATAAAGGAAAAGGAGAAGTTCTTTCATCAAGTACATTTCATAGAGCGAAGACAAAGCTTTACCCACAGACCTTGTATTAGAATTCAGATCGCTGTCTCGTGGACCATCATACCTGGCAGCCTCTAAAAAATGAGTAGGAATTAAAGAAATTTAAGAAAGTAAGAAAGTCTTTTCTGTTTAAAAACCACTTTAGTAATGCTTTGCCCAACTAAATAACATTATTTATTAAACAAAGCTCATAATTCTCAGGGAAAACACTAAGTTCTCCAGAGTGTCTGACAAATGTCCTATTACTCCTTCTAATGTTTTGCTCCCTGGAGCCTTTTCAGTATTGTTGGCTGGAGGTACAATTCTCTCTTTTCAAAATTTCTGAATTTAGAGTCGAGCTGCTCAGAAAATCATTCATCACCCAGAAATGAACAGTCTGGTTGTTATTTTCAAAACACTGAAAATCTTGGATAAGAATGGGAACACAAGCTTTCTTTGAAGAATATGAAGTACTTTCTTTGTAGGGCTCACCACCTTAAAAGGCTACTAAGCCTGTATTTTAAACAACTGCTGGCCCAGTCCCATTTGAACATCAAATAGATTTTTTCAGTAGGATTATAATTTTCAGATTTTTCTTTCTCATTTACTTTATCAGTAACTTAGAAACATTTAAAACTGCTGCCTATGATCCAATTTAATTAAAATTAAAATATAGATGAGACATACATTTGAATGAGATTTTGTAATAAAGGAAGTGAATCTGTGAATTAGAAAGACATCCTTCACACACAGTCCATGAATATGTTGGCAGCTATCTTGTGGAACTTTAAAGGAATAGGCCATGCTTATTTGGTTTTAATATTTTTTGTTTCTTTTTATTTCATTTCTTATGTTACCTGAGATGCATATAATTGAAATATTTGAACTCACAAAAAATACCCTGATGAAATTGCATTTATTTTGGGGAATGTTAAATGGCTTACAGACATGTATGTCTCACTATTAATTTAACAAGATTGCTTTCCTTGTAAACTCAGCTGGCCCTTGAGGACATGAATGTGTTTGGGCAGAGGTAACCAAATAATTTGAAAATATGTAACACTTAGGTAGTTGTGGACTAAGTCTAGGTGGGCCACATAATAGTATGGGTAAGGATACTGAAGAGAGATTTGATTCACTTCTTTAATTATTTTAGAGAGAGAAAAAAGCAATGAGAGAGAGAGAAAGAGAGAATCAATTTTATTTAGTTTTTTATCTGGTTTTCATTGCTCGGACACTTAGCTGTGTATGTGGTGCTTGGGTTTGAACCCAGATCCTCATTCATATCAAGCAAGCACTGCAACCACTGAGCCACAGCTCCAGCCCCAGATTTGGTTTACTTTTAAAAAAGTTCTTTTAAAAAATAAAAAAAGTATCTTTGCTTTCTTTACATGTGCATGTGCATGCACACACACAAATGTGCACACATATGAGTAATACAGTAATTTCCCCCTTATTCAAAGCTTTAGTTTCTGTGGTTTAGGTTACCTGTGGTCAACCACAGCTTGAAAATATTAAATGGAAATTAAATTATGAACCTTAAACTGTGCATCATTCTGAGTAGCATGATTGAACTGGGTTGTCCTGCAAGGATGTGAATTTTCCCCTTTTTCAGTATATCCACGCTGCACCCAAGGGTAGACCATTCATTCCTAACAGATCTCTCAGTTACCAGATCTACTGTCAAGTCATTGATGTTCCTGTGCTCAAGTAACCTTTAATTTACTTAGTGACCCCAAAGTATGAGGGAAGTGAGGCTGGCAATAAGATATTCTAAAGATAACATATGAAGTGCTTGTTTCAAAGATAAAAGTTTATCATATTATATATATGTATATATGCACATATATATATATACATATATGTCTATATTATACACACACACACATGCACACATGCCACACACTAATATATAGGTTTGGTAGTATCTGATGTTTTAGGTCTCCACTAGGGATATAGTTTTTATGACCTGGCCTAGAGCATCTTTTTGAATTTCAAATTATGAACAAAAAATGGTAGGATAATGGGATCATAAATTTTAGACAGTATATGTAAAAGGACAGTTCCGTAGATAATGTTTATATGATAAAATTGTTTTTAGAATTTCACAACCAAAATGATTTTCTCTGTCTTGGAGAACCAGAAAATTTCCCTTAATCAGGTTATGAAAATTTTATAACTTTTTTGTTCTGGCCTCCAGCAAATTCAAATTTGAGGTCTCATCATATTTAACAAACCTGGCTGTTTCTTGGCTTATATGTCATCCCCTCCTTTATATTGCTTTGATTTTCTATTTCTTCTCAGGCTATTTAATTATAAGCTTACTTAACTTTAGAAAATATGGTAACTATGAGAGGAAACAGAAAGGGATTACGAATAATGTACATATAGTATCTCAATTATTCCTTTTTGTAGCCTTATGACACAGGTCTTAATTTCCCATTTTTATAAATAATGAAGCTGGCTGGACCTATCTGAAGTGACAATCAGACTTCTCTGTATATAACCAGTTTTTTAAATGAATAATATTCTGGTGATTTCTTATCAGGATAGAGCTCCAGTTTTTTCCCTTGTTTGCATTAGAAAAAGCTCCCTTGAGTCTATTTTTTGAGGAGACTGTGTAACTTTTGAGTTTCTCTTAGCTTAAAGTTACCTTTTGTTTTCAGGTCTTACCAAGTCAAATTCCTCCTAAAGCAAATCTTCAAACACCCAACCAGCTCAAAGTTTTTTCTCTGCCCCCGCTGAGGCCTAAGATGGACATCAGAGATGACGATACAGCTGTCGCAAGCCCTCTCTGTTCTATTTCTCTGGGCTTTTCCATTCTCTCCACTTATTTAGGAGTTCGCTGCTCCAGAGTCAGGGGAGGCTGGAGAGGGATGGGAGTAGGGGGAGAACAAGCAATGTCTCTCTTGCAGTAGTCTCCAGCAATCCATCTGCCAGTGTCCTCTTTAGTGGCAAGCTTCCAAAAGCTGGCTGATACTCAGGGTTCTCTTCCTGGCTGACTTCTTTAAACTTCACTTCCTCCACTGTGAGGCACATTTCCAGCTTCTTCTTATGGGATGATATTTTGGCTGGGGTCCATCAGCTCTGCCTTCTAAGGAGTGCTTTTGGCATCGAGGAGTTCAGACACACTTGCTTTGTCAAACAAAGATGTGCTCATCTGCAGTCTGAGACCAATACTGTCCTCTCTAATTGCCTTACCATTTATATCAGTTCAAACATCCTCCCACCTTCCGTATTTTCCAGGTGAGAGGCAGGAACCATTGTCGTTACTTGTATATGCCGGAGAATCACATGTCACCTTCTCCCAAATAGCCACCAGCAGAGTGAGGTGATTTTGTTGCCTTTTAGACATTCACAATATTTACACTGATCCTTCTGGTAGTCCCCTCACTTATCCAGAGGTGTATGGGAGTGTGTACCTCAAAGAGGCTGATAACCCTGCCTTGAAGAACCAGTCTTATTTTATCTAGTTAGGTTATGGGGGTAAGTTGCTGGAATAATTTCGCAGCCTTAAGTTAGTCCCATAAGTATATGTCCAACATCTTCCCTCAGAATGTAGGAGTATCCATCATCTCCTTTCCTCAGTCTCGAGGTTTCAAGTGAAATTTAAAGACAATAGGACAAGCTCCATTTAACACAGTTAAATTGTTTTTAGAGTTCTGAGTCTTGTCACTGTAACATACTGCTCTCCAAATTCACCTCAGGTGGATCTACTCACATTCTCCCTATGACCTCCATTAATTTAAAAGTTCAATATGACAATAAATGTATATTAATGTAGAAAGTGAACAGATTTTATACTGTAAAATTCTTTTCTACCTGTTGTCTTTTAAGATACATTTTCTGATACAAATATCATACTAAATCACAGCTATAGACTATAAAAACATAAATATTTGCCAAACTCAATACTATTTCTAAGGAAATAGCAAACAAACATTAATGACTTTCCCACTTTATTCTATTTCCAACATGACCACTAGTTGAACAGTTGAAAGCATTTTGCAAAGAACTGTAAATTGAAGAAAGGTGTGAGTCTTTTTTTTGGCCTTAACACTACATAGCTGTCTGAACTTGGCAAATATGTTAACCTTTCAGAGTTCCTATAATTAAGGACTCTTACTAAGTAATCTTCACAGCCACAAAAGGTTAACCATGCACATAGTGCTCAGATGAACCATTTCAATGAAGCATGGGAATCCTTCTAAATAAAGCCAGAGCCATTGAAGCTACTTACTAGAAATAACCCCTGACCGATAATACGTCTAGACAAGCCATTATCCAGGATGGGTTGCTTTGATCTCAGTAAAGTGAAGTGCTAATCTAAGAAGTTATTTCTTCAGAGGTTCTAGAGACTAAAGGGAATGCATATCAACAAAACAAGTACACCTACAGAGCATTTTGTTAAACCAGCACTCTTGTGTGTGTGTGAATTTACAAATCAATCATTATGAAATATTCAGAGAAAATGTTCGTAAGTAATAAACTAAACTTTATATATAAATATTCTCAAAATACAGATGTATATCCATTGATTTCATGATAAAACTATACAGTATGACATACTAGGACCCCCGTGACCTGGCTTTGCTTGGCTTCATCAGATTTGCCTCTTGCCTTGCCCTAACTCAAACTCTAACCTTTGACCACACTACTCTGAACTAGTGTTCTTGCTCAGAAACAACTGGATGTTCATAATCTGCTGGATTATAAATTTTGTCAGTATTTAGCAGTGGTCCTGGAAGTTGAAGAACTTAGGTGGTCCTTGCTCTTTGCAGTCACTCATAGGGATGCATTCAGTTGTTAGCAGAAATGGGAATTGTCTAAGTCTCACCTGACTGGTGCTGTAATTGAAAGACTCAACTGAGATCTAGAACAGCTGATCTTTAGGACATTTTTTTCTATGTGGTCTATTGACATGATCTCTCATGCAGGGTGGCTTTAGCAGAGTCAGAGTTCTTACATGGAGGCTCAGGGCCTCAAAAATGTGTGTCCCAATACAACAAGGAAGTCAAGGGGATGTGATCATCTTTTATGGCTGGCCTTGAAAGGCATGCAGTGTCACTTCTACTGAGTTCTGTTCATGAGGGTGTCACTCAGGAGTACCTAGGCTCAAGACAAGAGGAGTTAAATTCCTTCTGTTGGTGAGAAGGATGCCAAAAAGTGTGGGTATTTTCCAATCTTCATGTGAAAAGAGCAAATACCTGTTATCTTTTGAGATGCAGCTCAATAGTCATTTCTACTGTACAGTCTTTGAACCATGGTCAAGCTTTATTTCACCCTTCCTCAATTGGACCATTTCTTCATCACGTCCCTATCCTTCCTTCTATTATTAAAAGTATGATATCATTGTTTAAGTTTGGTCTATTACAATGTGAATTTCATAATGGCAGTAAATATTTCTATATTCTCTTCCTTAGCCCTGTGTCACATAAAGAGTTCTATTAATTGAGTAACTAATGAATTGAATACAATATTGAATAGTAAATACGAGAGTATACAAGAAGCTTATATATATATATACCATAAAATTATTTGTTACAAAAGGATTTACTTTTTAAAATTATACCAAAGCATGTCTGCCCATGCTAAGGACATTTGCCTTTGGGCATTATGAAAAAGTTACTGATCTGTATATGTGTATTGAGCAATAAGAGACTGGATAGCCTAAATTTAATTTAATTTATTCTTTTTTAAGAGAAAGAGAGGAGAGAGGGAGAGAGAGAGAGAGAGAAAGGAAAGAGATAATCAATTTTATTTAGTTTTTAACCTGGTATTCATTACTCTGACACTTAGTTGTGTATGTGATGCTGCGGTTTGAACCCAGGTCCTTGTGCATGCCAGACAAGCACCATAACTGCTGATCCACTGCTCCAACCCCCTAAATTTACTTTTTCTTGTTAGAATTATAGTCATTTGAAAACAAAGTGTCACATGCCTTGGTTAAGAATTCATGTTCTTAATTTTGAAGGACAGAAAAAAATGAAGAGAATAAATAAATAATAAAATGAATGAGTGGTTTCTACACTCATTTTCTTTGTCTCAGAAGTTTAGCCTACTTTAATCTTGTAACTCCTCCAGTGCGATTGTGAGAGCTGTCAAAGGTCTATAAAAGTCCAGTACAATAATGGAAGAAGGAACTTTTCCAAGATGAATTTAAGAAGTGATGCATTTGCAAGATGTAATGGTTAACTTCCTGGCAATTGTGTAATGAATGATAAGCAGAAATTAAGCAATGCACTTCTATTTGCTTTAGATTTATATGTTTGCCTTTTGGATACATACTGGCCATTGAAGTTGTCAGCATTAATCTTTGGCGTCTTCATTTCATCTCCATTATAAAAGCTAGTTAAAAAAATGTTGCAACTCTCACCCAAATTAATGGATGCAAGGTTATTTATATTAAATTTTCCCAGGAGTCAGATTTTTACCTCCCATGCATTTCTGTATCAATATTAGCACTTTACACGATGAGAAATTTGAAAAGTTGAATAGTTTACTGGCATATTTTGGCAACTCAAGATCTCTGCCACCCGCAATTGCAATTGCATGGGGAATGGGTAATTATTCTTTAATAGTAGAAGAATAGTAGGGGTCACATTTGGCTCAGAGTCATGGGTAGTATTTTCATTAAATATCTCCCTGTAATCATTACTCACTGCACACTTTAGCAAGACAGTTGATGAGGAAGGACGACAGAAACAGGGACATTGCCATCAATAGGCAGAACACGCACAGGCTTGAGAGTGTAATTTGGTTCGACTAGTACTTGGAGACACTTAGTGTCACATTACGCCACCCTAGAACTAGAAAGAGTTTAGAGGATAAAAACTATTGTTTAGGGAAAATGTGTGGTTGTCTGATGGCACACACTTTAAATTCTGTTCAAATAAAAGCTAAGACAACTGAGAGGTTCCAGCATTCTGTTGGGCCATAGATAAAATTTAGGACATTTAATCCCTTGATTGCATAATGTTTCTTCAGGCGCTGTGCGAGGTAGTGTTTTCACTTGTGTCAAGTGGTAGGAAGTGAGGGACACTGATGCGTTGTTGTACACAAAGACTTAACACGTGCGGAAGGGAAGGGAACATTTTTTTTCACTAATTTTTCATGCCTTTAAATATTGTATGAAGATGCTGGGGAGGGATGATGGCCAAATTATATTGTTATATTATGTATGCATGTATGAATATGTAATAGCAGATCCCACCATTATGTATAGCTATAATGCACCAACAGAACATGTGGAAAAATACTATGTGAAGGAAACTTCTGCACTTCATTTCTTCCTGTGTTGTTTTAAAGTTTTTAGTTATTCCCACTCAGATTCATTTTCAGATTTTAACTACTAAATCCTTTGCTTCATTGCTTTTGGTGCATTCATAAAATGATAAATAGAATCCCAGATCCCGCAACCCCAACTCCAGGTGGTGTTTGATGTCAGCATACATAGATGACGTAAGATTTATCTGTTTTACCATCTCTGTCAGCAGAGCTTCTTTCCCCAGGCTTTTCCAAAAGCAAAAACACACTCCAATAATGCAGTGAGCATGCATGGCAAACACATCTCGGATGTCCGAGACCAAGATTCTATCCAAAGTCTGGATTCCAAGTTATTTCTAGAGAGGACCTCCAGTTGCCAATGGTTACCATGTTTCCCTTGGAACTCATGCTACTGGAAAAGCCTTCTGGGCTGGGGATGTGCTCAGTGGTAGAGTGCTTGCCTGACACGTGCAAAGCCCTAGGTTAGATCCCCAGCTCTGCCAAACAATAACAATAAGAACACTTTCTACTTCCTCACGTAGATACTTGTAGAGAATGAGGGAAATAATAAAGTATAGATATTTGTTATTTAGAATAACCTGATTTAAATCATGAGTAAAAATGTAAAGTCAGAATTCTGTCAGTCCCCTGAGAGATTGGGGACAAAAACCATTAAAAGACTTAAAAGTATGGGGGAAATATTTGTCTATAGTAATAATGTTCATTTTAAATAATTTCAGAGGGGTTTAAATACTTATTTTGGGGGGATTTTCTTTTGTACTTCATGCTTATATAAGTTTTTCAATCTGCATGTTGAGTTAAAGCGATGAGTGTTTATATGTGATTCTGACCAGCAGTCTTTTTCTCTCTCATTAAAAGGGAAAAATTATGAAGCAAGACAAAAGATTCATTTTAAAAGAGGGGTCATGATTTGGAAAGTGACAGATAGCAAATATATGCCTGTCTTTTTACCATACTTTATGTTGTCTACCAGTTGCTCTTTCCTGCTGATTGCTTATTTTTAATTTCGCTTCTGCCTTTCAGACAATCATAGTGGCTCTCTTTTTAAAAAATATCATGAGCTAGATGATACAGTGCATAAAGCATACTTTAGCTTTAAATGTCATTATAAACAAGCTCTGTCTTCCATTTAGTCTCAGTGCTGAATCACGTATAACAACATTTCTCAAAAAATTTAGTTTCAGTTGGGAAAAGAAGTGACTAAAAATAATGAAATGCTTTAGGTACTTTAGAAGATACTCACATACGCAGAGCATAATGAGAAAAGAGAGTGTGATCAATTCTATTTGTTGGGAGAAGAAAGGAAAGCACAGGAATATCTTCAGGATGAATTGAGAACTGATTTCAAATACACTGGGTTGGGAGGTTTTTTTTTTTTTTTTGTTTAGTTTTGTTTTTTTTTTTTTTTTTGAGAGAGGGACTGTGAGGAGGGGAGAGAGAGAGAAAAAAAAAAAAAACAATTTCTATTTAGTTTTTCAAGTGGCTTTCATTGCTCCAAGTCTTTGTTGTGTATGTTGTGCTGGGGTTTGAACTCGCATACTCATGCTTGCCGGGCAAGCACCATAACCACTGAGCCACCGCTCCAGCCACCGAGGGAGGTTTTATTATGGAAAATAATTCAGTCCAACTGTGGTGCCAGTAGTTAGAGAGAGGTCTAAGATAAGACAGAGAAAGAGAAAAAGGGAGAGAATACCATCTAGTTAATTTCCAGGATATCAATGAGAATTGGATAAAGTAACAAGTTCCAGGGTGGCAGGTTTAACCTTGAAAAGAAGAAGCCCCTCTTGCTTTAGGTTAATCAAGAGGAAATAAAGCTACTGTACATGAATGTATTTAAGTTATAAATAGGGAATGAGATATAATGAGTGGCCTTGATTCATGGCCTCCGTTCTTTCAAGGAGATGGGTTGATGACAGATCCTCAATAGCAGATCGTTTTTCATTTTTATTTTATTGGTTCAACATCATCATACATAATGAAGGGATCTGTTGCTTTACTTTCATACATGTGTACATATTGACAGAGTAGTTTAAACCTGATCACTGTCCAGGATCTCCCCCCTTCCCTTTCTTCCCAATCTCATGTCTCCTCTGTAATTCCCCCATGTTACAGGTATAAATGACCATATACGTGGATTTTAATGTTGAAATTGCTAGATTTGTACACCTGCCTGGGTCTTGAACAGAGTGAAGTTGAGTTGATATCTATTACTGAGAAAACCGCCAATGTTATCTTAAACAGAGAAATAAAAGCACTCTGTTGTCTTCATAACTGCAGAAGTAAGGAAAGAACATTTGCTGGAACAAAAAAAAAGAAAAAAAAAGGTGCACTGGCCTCAGAATTTGGAGAGCTGGCTTCCGTCTAGAGTTTTCTCTTGTCCAGCTGGTGCATTTGAGAAGCCAAATTAACAGGTTTTTGCATCTCAGAAAGGAATTATTGAACTAAATGACCTCCAAGCAACCTTTCTAATACAATCTAAATTTAACTGTTCTTATTTTGATAAAGGCGAATGAAAAGTGTAACATTTAAGTCACAGTATTTAATTTATATATTCATAAATTGCTGCGGATACCTGGTAGCAGGAGAATGAAACTATAGCTTTGGGTTTGGGGTAGAATTCTTTTTTTTAATTTATTTTAAAGCTATTTATGGCATTCCTACTTTGAGTCAAACAGTGTGCTAGGTGTAGTGTGAATAAAAAGATGGATTAGATAGGTTTGGGCCCTCGAGGGAGCTCACAAACGACCAAAAGAGTGGAATATACATCTTTCAAATGTTGAAACTATAAAACCAAAGACGTGAAAAGACAATAAACATTCCAGGACTGAGCATAACGACACAGATAGTCTTCATTCCCAGGCTGTTTGTTAATTGCAAGAGACATTTGCTGTTAATTGGCCAGGACATTTTCCAGTTCAGTTCATGTGATGTGCTGCTCGTTCCCTCTTGTCTACTAAATCTGTTTCCACCATAGCCTGGAGAGATTCTAAAAGTACTGTAGAAGACTACAGAAATGTTACCTCCCTGCAGAGGGAATTGGTTTGGGCATGAACCCATGAGCAATTTAGTGTCATTCAGCTTATGCTGTGTGTTATCCTTGAGCTAGCTAAACTCTGCCATCAGAACAGGGTTGCTGCTTGAGGTCTGGGGTTTGGAGATTTTAGGGATAGTATTCTATTAAGCTTAGCATAACGCCTCAGCATCTAAAACCAAATGAACTTCAAAAACCAATCTCTCTGCCCTTTCCCGTTCCTTCTCTTCCCTCTGTTCTTTCCTATTTCCCTTTCTTCCTTCTTGTTTATCTCTCTAATCTATAAATATTAGTTAAATTGTATTGGATCCTGTGGTGTCTGATAAAGATACAAAGGTCAAAAAACAGTTCTTTTCTCACAGAGTCTATAGTCATGGGAAGAATACACAAATAATTAGTAATAATATGCCTTGATAACTGTTTAGAGATATTGTGTAATAAAGAGCAGTGACCCATCTGGAAAGGAGGGAGGGAACAGTTGTCAGGGAAGCAGGGAAAGCATTTTTGTATTAGGTCTTCATACATAGTTGTTGTTTTTGTGTGTGTGTGTGTGTGTGTGCGTGTGCGTGTGCGCGCACACATATGCCCATGAGCATGCACGCACATGTCCGTATGCATGCACGTCCACACTCATTTACTTTCTGGGGAAAAGTTACTAATTTAGAAGTCCTGAGGCAAGAAATGACTACACATAGGAAAGTTCAAAAGAGGCTTGAGCATTTCATCTCTGTTCCAAATGGTGAAACAAAAATTGTGTTTCAACACTAACTCTGTTACTCACTTGCAAAATTAAAATGTATCCCTCCTTCCTTCCTATCCTGTCATATCTTTTTCAAATGACAGTTTCATCAAGGAACAATCCTTCAACATAGACATCCATAGGTCCCACAACCTTGTCTTAATCTATTTTCACTTAATCTATTTCTTTTGTACTAAGAGAAAAAAAGAAAAAGAAAAAAAAAAAAAAGAAAGGACACCATTTTGAAGAAAAAGTGACCATGAGTTGTCATTCATTTTTCCTAGTCAGGCTGCTGATGAAATGCCATTAGGGGAAGTGCCAGTGGTTTGAAAGGACTGCAGTATAGAAAGAAGAGTATGAGGTATGAGACTGGAAATACAGATAGGTTAGATCTTGAGGGGATTAATGTGCCATTCTAAAGAAATTGGAAGCCACTACAGACATTCCAGGAAGAGACAGATACATTGAGTTCTCTATTTCATGATGAATATGACTTACAATATTCATAGTGAGTAGTAAAGAATTTAGGTTCCCCCCCCAAAAAAGACAATACCCTTAACTTCTGGGGAGGGACTTTTTATCAAATATGATATGAGTATCTTCACTTGGGGGAATGGGGGTTGGCTCACCATACCATAGCATAGGACCAGACACACCTTAGCGTAGGGGTTGGCTTTGTCAAAAAGACTATGTGTTTAGTGTGAGGGTTTTGTTTCACATGGAATCAGTCAACCTGGAGGCTGAGATCAAAAAAATGGGTAATTTATCTATTGATAAAATAATGATGGGGCTGGAGCAGTGGCTCGGCAGTTAAGGTGCATGCCCGGCATGCACAAGTACACAGGTTCAAACCCCAGCACCCACGTATACAACTAAGTGTCAGAGCAATGAAAGCCATGTGAAAAACTCAATAAAAATTGATTCTCTCTCTCTCTCTCTCTCTCTCTCTCTCTCACTGTCTTTCTGTCTTTAAAAAAAATGCCTAGGGGCTGGAGCAGTGGCTCAGCATTTATGGCACTTCCTTTGGCATATGTGAGGATGTGTGGTCAAACCTCAGCACCAAGTACACAACGAAGTGTTGGAGCAATGAAAACCACATAAAAGTCTAAATAAAACTGACTCTCTCTCTCTCTCTCGCTCTCTGTGTGTGTGTGTGTGTCTGTCCCTCTCTCTCTCTTTAAAAAAATGTCTATATAATGGAGCCTGTTTTATATTTTTACCACTGTGATCAAAATGCACTACAGGAAAAATTTAGAGGAAGGAAATGTATTTGGGGCTCATGGTTTCAGAGGTCTCAGGCCACAGATAGCCATTTCCATCACTCTGGGTCCAAGGTAAGGAAGAACATTATGGTGAAAGGGTGTGGTGGAAGAAAGTTGCTCAGTTCATGGTCTCACAATGCAATCACTTTACCTCTAAACATTCCTGCATTAATATGGGAGCTTTTTTGGAGATATCTTACATCTACCCATAAGAATGCTCCAGTAAAAATTCTCAATGGTAAGGCTTGAGTGAATTTCTGTGGTTGGCATAACTCCATGTATGTTGTCATACATTGCTGCCAGGAGATAAATGTATTCTGATTTCATGGGAAGATAATCATGAAAACTCACATTTCAAACGTTCCTGAACTCTGCCCTATGCATCTCTTCCTTTGGCTGATTTTAATCTGTATCCTTTTCCTGAAATAAGTCATAATCATTAGTATAATAGGTTTCAGAGAGTTTTATAGACCTTTTAGTGAATTTTTAAAAGTGAATATAGTTTTGGGAGCGCACCCTCATCTTGCAGTTGTTTTAAAAACTGAGCATAGTCTTTGGGTCTATGCCCTCTATGTTTTTAGTCAGCTGAAACTTCTTGTACATAATTAAAATTAGAGACTTAGGAATCAGACAGACCTGGTCAGAAGTCATAACTTGGTTACTCTGCAATCTTTGTTACCTCTCTAAGTTTTATTTCCTTTATCAGTAGCAGATGTATTTTGTGCTCCATGTCAGCTCTCTGTGGCTTACCTTAGATTTAACTGCAGCAGTGGTGAATTAGTCCATGTGAGTTTAGACTTACCTGCCCTGGAAGTGGTTCAAGTGTATGCCGTGTATCTTTCCTCCTCTGTCCCTGGGCTGTTCCATCAATGAGGAATGGCTTAGAATCAATTCTTTAATATGGAGGATGCAACTAGAGATAAATGGTCCAAACGCTCACATTTTGGATAACCATTTCTTTAAGGCAAAGTGAACATTTTTCAGATATTCCAGCTCCTTTTGCCTGTGGCTAAAAGCATGAAATTGGTATTGAATTTTCCTCCCCATTCCCTCTCTTCTCCCTGCTTCTTAACCTTTTTTGTTACTCTATTTTAGAACCTAAACTAAGATACCATCCCAATCACACTACAAGGCTTATATTTGCTTAAAAGGAATCAATTTGTTGCTTAGTAAATTAAGGCTGCTGTTAGAAAAGATATGAATCAAGGCAATATTTATGGAGATGGCGAGATGAGGATTCATTTGAGAGATTTAGAGAATTCATCTGAGAATTTTAGGATACTGAATGGGCATGACAGATGTTTAGATGTGCTAAGGAACAGAAAGGAATCTGAAGTGACTTAGATTTCTGACATTACTGTTCTTTCAGAGACTATGAGAGAGGTGGTGGGATGGGCTAAATTAAATGTTCAACATGAAGCTTGATGTTTTAATCAGCTTTTTCACTGTTGTGACCAAGACCTGACAAGAACAATTCGAGGAGGAAACATTTACTTGGGAGCTCATGATTTCAGAGGTCTCAGACCTTGGATGACTGACTCCATTGCTCATGCCAAAGATGAGGTAGAACATTGTGATACAAGAGTGTTGTGGAGGAAGAAAGCTCAGGACATGGGACCAGGAAGCAGAGAGAGAGAGAGAGAGAGAGAGAGAGAGTTCTGCCCACCAAGAACAAAATGTCCATCCCAAAGGCATGTCCCCCAATGATCCACCTCTTCTGGATCCACCCTACCTGCCCACAGTTATCATGTAATCCCTATTAAGGGATTAATGCACTAATTAGGTTAAGGCTCCCATAACCCAATAAGTTAACCTCTAAACTTTCTTGTATTGTCTCACTCATGAGCTTTTGTGGGACACCTCATATCCAAACCAAAACACTTGATATTCTTGTGGTTTGGCAACTGCGAATGCTCGTTATGATTTTCTTTTTCACATCTGGAGCCAAAAGTGACAGGCAGTCTAAAAAGTAAGTTGCCCCTGATCCTTGGTGACCCTCAACATCATCAGACAAGTGCATGAGAAGCAGAGGTTTCAAAGCACACTTGTGGTCTAGGCCCGCAATGGAGTTTATGTGGTCTGTGTTGTGGTTCCCCACTTTTTGTATATTTCCTTATTGCTGATTTTTGTTTTTTAATTTTCATTTATTTTTATTCATCTTTTAAGAAATTTCATGTAAAAATCAAGATCAACAGCATTCCTTAATAGAAAATAAGATGATCTGATACCACTAAGTTGCACTTCTGAATGACAGCATTTTTGGTGGTTCTGAGCAGCTTGTCACCTTTAGCACAGGGTGAGCTCTCTTCTGTCTACCAAAGGCCACACCATTTACCCTTCAATTAGGTCACTTGCTGTTTCCCATGATGATGTTGCTAGTTTTCCTTGTAACAGAATCACATTCTTCATTTTTGTGATATGTTTATCTCCTTGTAGACATTTGTGATTGAAATGTCTATAGAATAATGTGGTGGGAACTGAGGCAAACTCTGGACAAGCCTTATATTTGAATGCAAAAGGGTTTTGAAAGAGAATCCAAAAAAGAAGCCTGTACTGGGTTGAATAATATTCCCCAAATCCATGCTCACCTGTAACCTATACATGTAACCCATTTGGAAACAAAATCTTTATACGTATAATAAAGATAAAGTCATGTTGGATTAGGCTGGATCCTAAATCCACTATGATTATTTATGTCTGAATAGGAAGAAGGAAATTTGGACACAGACACACGCAGACAGAACCCCATGTGATGATGAATTTCTAAGTAAAGGAACGCTAGCAATGACCAAAATTTAGGAAGAGGAAAAGAAGGATCCCCCATTAGAGCCATCATAAAGAGTGTGGCTCTGCCAAAGTCATGATCTTGGGTTTCTAGTCTTCAGAACTGTGAGCGATGATGTTTCCATTGTTTTAAGTCACCCACATTGTGGTCCTTTGTTATGCCAATCCTAGGAAACTGATAAGGATAAGTCAGGGACACAGCAGATGGACAAAAGAGCCTGTTGCCTTCAAAAACAAAAGAAAACAGCATTATGATTGAGTGCTAAAATGTGGTCAAATAAAATGAGGACTACAGCTGTTGAATGTGACAAGTAAGGTTTTAGTGTTGACATTGGGAGGAGGGGTTCCAAGGTCACTTTCCAGGAAGTGATGGGAGTAGAAACCAGATGGAAGTAGGCAAAGGGAGAGTGTGAAATTCAGAGGTGATGACAGCGAGTGAATTCAAGAGGCTTCACTAGGGATGGGATGAGAGTGAAAGGACAATAGTGTCATATGGGACTCATAAAAGTAACTTTTTTAAAAAAGAGAAATTTTTGTGCATGTCTGTATTGACTAATTGTTGGAAGTCTCTACCAATTCACTCAGCATCCTTCTACATCCAGCCATGGCTAACTTAACGTTATCTCAATGTTGGGGAATTCTTCTCCCTGACTTATGGTTGGGTTTGATCAAAGGGAGGAGTTAGCAGAAGATGAACTATTGTCAAAAAGTTAGGTCAGGGTATTATTTATTTTTTTCATTTGTTTGTTTATTTTTTAATTGGTGCATTATAGTTGTACATAATGGTGGGATTTGTTGTCACATATTCATAGATGCACACAATACAGCAATATAATTTGGTCAATACCACCCCCCCTGCACCCCCATACCTCTCTCCTCCTGTTCCCCAGACCCCTTGCCTCTCGTTCTTGGTCATATACGTTTCCTATATTATCCAAATACAATTACATAATTTTTATACCTATGAAGAATACTTTTTATATAAATGACTATAGTATATACAGTGACATACTTATAAATGCTTGGAGCGTACCTTGCTTTAACTCAGTTCTCCTTCTACTTGCTTTCTAACACCCATTATCTTACTTTTGTCTGCAATCATGAACCCTCTGGGATCAGGGCTGATAGTGGTCAATTTCGTGACAGTTTTTGTCAGATGGTGTTCTCTCGCAGTGGTTTTCTTTCTGGGTTCCGAGAATTACTCTCTCCTCTTTACCCCTCCAGGCTGAGGTATGGACACCTGAGAACATCATTTTCTACAGCTAGCTTCTCTTTACTCTGTTTAACTATTTATATATAATCTCTTCATTAAGTGGCCTTCAGTTACTCCAATTATACATGTCACCTATTGGAAAGAAGTCCATGAAAAAAGATGGCAGTTATAATTGATATAGGAAGATATAGCCTGAGTGCTGAGAAAACCTGATTCGAAAACCATTTTCTGCCTACAGGTGGCCCTTCAAACAGGCAGAAGAGTGATTCCTTTAATAACAGGAGTCAGAACGCATCATTTCTTTACAACTACAATCTCACCAGGGACTCCCATGCTACACAGAATGAAATCTGTATCTTCTGTGGCATCCTTGACCTGTATTGTGTGGTGCCCTAAGTTTCTGACCTGTTTCCTTCTACTCTCTACCTTGGTCACTATAGTAGCCTTCTTGCTTGCAGGCAGCAGGCATGCATACTCCCTCCTTGTATCCTTGGCATATATTCTCTGCCTGGAATTCTTTCCACAGATATCAAAGTGGAACATTTCCTCACTTCATTCAACTCTCTTCCTGGTATCATGAGTCAGAAACAACTGGCAACTACTCCCTTTAAAATATCATCATTCTGCCCCTTTATTTTCACTTTTCCTGTCCAGCTTTATGCTTCTTCATAATCCTATCACTATGAATATTTAGACTTGAATTTAATCTCCATGACTAATGGCTCTTGAAACATTTTGTTTTTTGCTCTATCCCTAAAGACTATAGTAGTGCCAGGTATATAACAGATGATCAGTAAATATTTTTGTATGAATAATTGGATAAATTATTGGATAAATAATTAGATAAATTTTAAACTTTTAAAAGTAACTACATCAGGGGCTGGAGCAGTGGCTCGGTGATTACAGCACTTGTCCGGCATGTGCAAGTACATGATTTCAAACCCCAGCACCCACGTACACAACTAAGTGTCAGAGCAACGAAAGCCATGTGAAAAACTCAATAAAATTGATTCTCTCTCACTGTCCTTCTCTCTTAAAAAAAAGTAACTACATCAACCATTGAGATAGATACTGAAATATTTATAAAGTAAGATTTGCAGAGTCCAGATGAAATTTTACAGTATAAACAAATAACCATACTTTATTATTCTCAACATGAGTACAGACCCATTTTACTCTAAAATGTCAACTTCAGGATGTTGTAAAGTGTAGAGACTGTTTGAATTAACTTTGTGCCATGGTAACCAGAAGACCTGACAAGAACAACTTATAGCAGTAAAAGTGTACTTTGTCTCATGATTTTAAGGGTTCAGTCCATGGCCAGTGGACTCCATAGCTATAGAGCTAAGGTGAGGCAGAACATCTTGGTGGAAGGATATGGTGGAGGAAAGCTGCTTAATTCATGACATCCAGGGGAGAGGGAGAGAGCAGGGGGAGAGAAAGAGAGGGAGAGAGAGAGAAAAATCTGTTTGCCAAGAACAAAATATACACCTCAAAGGTATATCACTAGCAACCTAGTCCCTCCAGCTACATCCTTCCGGCCTACAGTTACCACCCACTTAATCCATTCAAGTGAATGAATCCACCAATTATGTTATATCTCTCATAATCTAATCACTTCACCTCTTCCTTGCAAATGAACTTTTGGGGGATATCTCATATTCAAGCCAAAAGAGGCCATGAAAATGCCTCTCTGAGATCTCTAGCTGAGGAGAACGTGGTTCACATGTGGTCCCAGCTGCTTCACTTTGGAATTCAATGCCACACTCAGGACAATGCAATACTTTCTAAACACTCTCCCAGCATGTAGCTGAGTGAAGTAAGAATGCCAAGACAGGCTCATTTCTGGGGGACATGAGACTCGTTAGATGGGTAACTATGGTTTGAAAATTTCCCATCAACATTATTAAACATTTTTATAACTGTTTCTATTCTAATACTTTCTAGTTCTACTTTGATTTCTTTCCTGTCTCTTGTATAACAGTCATGCTTGCATGAAAGTCCCTTGGGTTTTTAACTTTTCTTAATTTTCTCCTCTTTTCTCTTAGCCTCTCCTTCTTTTAAAAAATGTTTAGATATTTCATTCTGTCTTCGTTTTTATTTCTTGCAGGAATTGTATTCACCCATAAAAGATACTTCTCCCCAGGAACTAAACATAGAGTTTCTTTTGCTCAGGTCTTTGCTTTCTTAGGAAGCAGTTTGATCACAAATCCCAAGATATTCAGAAATTCATTCTTCAAGCAATGGATTGCAAAGAGGAACTTCTTCCCATTTTTTCAGCTAGTGCTTTATTCTATTTTCTGATCCTCCACACTATTTTTATTTCCCGCTGTTCTAATGTAGCTCTTCCTGCTCCCAGAGAAAACAAAGACCTCCATCATAGCTGGAAGACCTGATACTTGGCCTGCATGCTTCCTCATTTGAGAGTCAGGCAGCAAATTATCAAAAGGACATGGTGAGTTAAACACATAAGACACAAACTTATAAACTGTGTGTGCGCGCACGTGTGTGTTTGTTGGTATTCTAGAAATGGCAGCAAAGGAGAGAAATTTAATTTAAATGGGGTGTCAAGTCCTTGGTGTCCAGGCAATGACCTGCAAACAGATAACATATGACTCTTGATTATTTCCGTTTGGACTTTCTCTTCCTTTCTCCTGCACTTTGAGTTCCTTTTTCTTATATTCCTCAGAGATCTCATTTTTAAGATTTTCCTCCTTCTCACATACTATATCTGCTGCCTCCCAGATGGGTTCCTCGCTGAAGCATATATTCAGGCTTAATTCTAGCATATAAACAGATAAGCAAACAAAACCAGAGCACCATACCTTCTCTGTCTGCCTCGTAGGAATGCTACGGGCATGAAGCTGAACTGATCGTAAATTCCACGCCAGTAGGAATTATGTCTGCTTTAATTTGTGTTAAAACCCCATTCCCTAGCTTGGTATCTGAATCATCATAGAAAATGAGTGAATGAATGAATAAAATTAATAAATAGTTTAGCCGATAAATGAAATAACATGTGTTTTGAAAGATAATACATATTTTTTGAAGGTGATGTACAATAGAGTTGTGTGTCATAATTAAACTTTATCTTCTTTTTGAGTAAATTTTTATTGATCTTACTCTATCCACACTGTTGAAGCCAGGAATAAGGTTGAGGAGTAGGATGTTACTGGCTCTCAGCAACCCCAAGTTTCCCTACTTATTCTCTTGTAGTCACCATAACTTCCACACACCAAACTACATTTTATGGAACTTTTTTAACTCAAAATTTCATTTGGTAGTTTTATATATATTGTTTTGTGTAGTTAGTTCATTCTCTGTCTATGTAATTTCCCTTGTGTGGAAAAATGATCCAAAATTTATATGTTACTTCTATTATTGGTAAGCATTGGGGTTATTTTTGGCCACCAGGAATGATGTTTCTCTGAACTAGTTTGTTAGTTTATTTGTTTTGGGCATTGAACCCAGAGGTCTTGACCACTGAGCTACATTCCCAGCTCTCTTTATTTTTTATTTTGACACAGGGTCTCACTAAGTTGCTGAGGTTGGTCTCAAACTTGCAATCTTCCTGCCTCAGCATCCTGAGTCATTGAGATTATAGGTGTGCACCACTGTGACTGGCTCTCTGAACCGTTTTAAACATCTTTTATAGTAACCACATATATGTGCATATAATTGCAGTAAGAACATATGCAGTTGATGTTATATCTGGGGGGTGGAATTGCTGCATCATGTAAGATTTTTTTAAGACTATGTATTAAAATGTCTCTTGTAAATACTCCCCAAATTTTTATTGAATAATACACATTCACTCAAAAAATAAATTTACTGAGGGGTGCACAACAATCCAAAGAATTCCAGAAAAATAGGAAATTATCAAAAGCAAGCAAATTCAGAAAGCATAGCCCTTGATGTTTTGTACACATCAGTAGATCCAGAATAATGTTTTATCATATAACATAGAGGATGTTTGTGAGGAGCCCACTCAGTCTCAATTTTCAGGAGTGTGTAATCCATTTTAGGAAAGTTTTAATTAAGTTATTAAAATATAATCTGGATATTAATATGAAAAATATTTAGCAATGTGGAAAATAGACCCCGACCTGCTTTTCTAGGAAGTGTAGTTACTCTTTATTCAAAAGAAAAAGAAGTTTTATTTTAATATATAATGCAGGAAAATATTATGGG
>PVKS010029825.1:0-24993 GCA_004027875.1 Aplodontia rufa | reverse complement strand
AAACAATGATATTGCAGCCTTTGAAGGTAAATGGATGGCTATGGAAGAGATCATGATGAGTAAAATCAGCTTAACCCAGAGATCTAAGGGTCGATTGTCTCCACTCATCTGTGGAGGTGGGGACTAACCCCTGGACAATGAAAAAGTTGGTCTAGTAACATGAGTTAAATCCAGATAAGATGTAATGCTTTACAATCTAATACTTTTTTTTAGAGTTATAATGGGAAGGGGAAGGGAGGGATAAGGGAGGGTAATTGGGGGGGGGGGCACTCCTGGGGATAACTGCAATATCCAGAATATATACACATCTTATACACATTTTATATTATTTTGTTAAAATCTTGTAAGGTTGTTCAAAAATAAAAAATTTAAAATTAAAAAAAAAGAGTTGAAGTTCTATTTTCTACTGAATTTACTCTGATATTAATATCTTACATTGAGCTTTTAATTTGGTTGACCGTGTTTTTCAATTCTAAGAGTTCTGCTCCGTCCCTTTTCAGAATGTCTGGTTCTTTATCAAAAGTTGTCTCTTAGCTCCTGCAATTGCTCTCTTACTTCCTTAAGTCTTCTTTTAATTCTTTGTTTTCATAATCAGATTGTTGATACTTTTTTCTAGGTTTTCATTCAGGACCCTATCTGTGGACTCCTTGGCCAGGGAGTTGTGGGTTTGAGGGGG
Source organism: Aplodontia rufa (assembly GCA_004027875.1). Taxonomy (NCBI): domain Eukaryota; kingdom Metazoa; phylum Chordata; class Mammalia; order Rodentia; family Aplodontiidae; genus Aplodontia; species Aplodontia rufa. Next base: position 24,317 of record PVKS010029825.1, on the reverse strand, counting down.
ACAACTGCTTCCCTTTTTCTTCATTTTCAGGGCTGGGGAGTGGGCCTGTGAGCCCTCTTAGGTTATTTTATACTTTGGAGATGTTGATGAGTTGTGGGTTTTTGGTCTCTTTGGTAACATGCTGGGTGCAATTTGAGAAGATGAGATTAACAGCAGTCTTCCCAATCTATGGTTAATTATTGGCCTTTACAATTTCTAATACTTCACAAGATAAGGCATAAGAGACAATATGAGCAGTGAACGGGTACAATAAACAGCAATAACCAGTTCCTTTCTTCCTTCTAAGACTGTCACCATGTTAATTACCACCTATGAGTGAATTGGTAGGATCAGTAACAACCTTTGATTACAACACTATTAACTATTCCAGACTATAACTGGAATAAAAGTTATCAACCATTATCAAATTTGGTTATCACATCGGATTTCCGTTAAGGCCCTTCATAAGAATGAATATGTTCAGTTACTGTAAGACTATTCCAAATTACCAAACATAAAAAAATAAAAATCAAAGTACAAAATTTAAAAAAAAAAAGGGAAAGAAAAAAAGAGGAGAGACAAGAGGGAGAGGTTAGGGAATGATGTTGGGGGAGGGTTGAGTATTAGAAGAATACAGTGTCTATTCCCAGAAAGTAGGAAAGATGTAAGTAACAGAGAAGGGGACTACTATTGGGCTTTGCACCCTTGACCTCAGGCGAGTACTAATATTTACAGTAAAGCAAGTGTTCAAGGAAAAGATAAGAAATAAGTAGAAAGAAGAAACAGGTCCACAGCAACACTTACTATACACAAGCACATACATATTAAAGGAAAAGAAATTCAAATCTGATGTATGGACTTGAAGCAGCCCTGCTGATCACCAGTAAAGTCCAACCAATTGTCTTAAAATGTTTTCTGAAGCCTGGCAGCTTTCTGGTTGGGAGGAGTAGCAGAGGGGTTGCCCTCAGGCCAATTATGTCTGGTCTCCTCTCAGTTCCCCCTGAATTTGCCCTTGGATCATAAGTAATGAGTGTCTGATACAAAGTTCCACCCACCTTTGCATGTGTGCTCAAAATGGCAGCAGCCCGTGCCACTTAGGGCTGGAAGGGGGCACAATGTTCTCTACTCCAGACCAAAGATGCCACAGTGATGTCTCAGCTTAGGCACAGAGCAGAGCTCCTATTTACACTCTTCCTCTAAACAGGAAAGTATAAGATCCTGGCAAGGCTGTGGGGAAATCTGCCTTAGGCTCCCCACTCTGTTGTCCTGCCTGTTTGTCCGAAAACACTACAGTCTGACCTCCTCCTAGGTGGGAGGAAGAGACTGCCTCTCCTCAGCAGCAGAGACACAGAAAGAACATGCTACCAGCACAATATGGCTTTTAGCAATCAGTCTCTGCTGAGCTGAACTGGTCAGAGTGAGACAGTGTCTACCCACTGCTGTACTGAGGGGTGAGCAGCATCCAGCAACTGGTTGGGTCTGAACAAGTTCCTCTTTTCCACTTGCTACACCTGAGTCTCTGAAGTCACTGTTCTCCCACTGACCTGTGCTGTGTTCAGTGAATCTTTTCCAATATGCACTCCTTCCTGGAAGGTAGATATCCTGGCATGTCTTCCTTTCAGGTCACGGAGAGTGCTGGGGTGTGACTTGCATGCAATCCACCAAATATCCCAGAACCTCAACTCTATTATAATGCTTTAACAAATATTCTTAAATAGTCTCTTTTGTTCATACCTAAGTTTCTTTAAAGCAGCATTTCTCAACTTTGGCACTAAGGACATTTTGGGCTGGATAATTCTTTTTGTTGGGGTATGTCCTATAAACTATAGGATTATTTAGCAACGTATCTGGCCTCTACCCACTAGACGCCAATACTATTCCCCAGGCATGACAACCAAAAATGTCTCCAGGAATTGCCTAATATCCTTTGGTGGTAAGATCACACCTGTTAAGAACCAAAGCTCTAAAGTCAAAATAAAAATAAAATTGATGGGTTATATGCATTTTTTCCATTTTACTGGATACTGACTGAATAAACAGTTCTAATAACTCATATTCCCATAAGCATATAATACCTCTGGCTTCCAAACATCCTTGCCAGAACTTGATGAAGTGTACTGAATAAGCTTTTCCAATAAAACAAATCATTAATTTTCCAAAGGGAGGTCTGTCATCAGAACTACTTAAGAACAAGTGGTAAACATGTGCCACTTCAAAGAAATATAAAAACCTTAAACTTGCACAGAGGAAATTACCTCTATTTTCTGCTAGGCCCTTTTTTAGCATTCATGCTATTAATATTAATATACTGCAACAATGCCTAATTTTTAAAACTTATTTTCCCTGGCAATTTCAGAACTATTATGCTTGGTCCATATTTCCTAATAAAATTTTCAAGGCCAAAGAATTTTAACTAACTTTGGCTGACATCACTTAGGGTAAAAATATACTTTTAACAGCTTTTTATAAATATAAAGGAACAGTAGATATATACAACTGATCATTCACAATGGGAATACTTACTACCAACCCCCCATCCACAGAACCTATTAAATAAGCAAACTGGCTATAAAAATGGACTCAGACTGAATAAAAATGGTGGACTGATCATATCCTGCCATCTCCATTCCATTCCAAATCCACAGAAATTTGACCTGAAATCTGCAGTTCCTAATTTCAAGTCCTGTGTAAAACTTAATTTTAATTCCTATTCCTGAGATGCCTGTGCTATTTTGTTTTGAATATAAAAGCTCACTTTGTGTAAGCAATCATGTATGGGTTTCTGTTATTGGCACCCAAAGAACGGTTACATACAGCACACTGAAATGATTCATTTAATGACTTCACTAATACTGAATCCAACCATAACCAGACTAGAAAACCAACGCAGGCCAGAAACTAAGAAGAATATCAGAAAGATATAAAACAAGATCTAACTGAGGTTAAAACACATGTAACACACATGTACACACACACATTGCTACAAAATACAGGAGTATTCGAATAGTGGTCCAAGTATACAAAAAAAAAAAAAAAAGACATGTATTTGAAGCTACAAAAACCCTGAAGACCATCAACGGCATGAATATTAAAAACATCAAGGCATGCTACCTTTCTCCACCATGGCACACCCAGGGCAACACAGTCAGCAGGAAAGTATCTTGCCTGTCCCCTTAAGGAGCAGTAAGTACCAGCCCTTGATTAAAACCAAACTATGGAAACCTGGTACCCAACCTAAAGAATATGTACCACAACATTCTATAATAAGGAATTCTTAAAGGTTCACAATTTCTGAGGAACTGTGTAGAATGATCAAAGTAGAGATTTAGAAATATTAATCCAGCATCAATAAGAATGAATTAAAGAGAGGGAAGAATACAGATAGGAAGGTCAATCTGGAAATAGTGAAGGGATACAAGATACTGAAATCCAGATGGAGACCCTATAATCAGAAAAGAGATTAAACTGGATAAGAAAAAAAAAACTTTGGGGGTTGCTTAGAATTATAAGAAAACAGGGAAAAGATTATCTTCATTCATATATTCTGTCAGAAACTACTTATTAAAAACTTGATTATAATATTCCTACCTCTAAAAATTATTAAATTAATATAAGGATAAAAAGATCAAAAATAGTTCTGGGCCTGAGAAGGTTGTATGAGACAAAAAAAAAATCTGGAGAGAGCACTAAATTTAAAGACTAATGACTGTCAGTTTCAGAAATGTAAGGTTTCTGTCCTATGCATTTCATTTTTATGTTTAAAAAAGTTATATACCAAACATATTTATAAAACTTTATTAAAATGTATATTATGAAGTTCTTGATACATATGAAAAGTAAAGATATATAGAGATGTTATAAAAAGATGAACATAATAAACTCAGTTCTGAACCTGAAAGATCCTGGAGTGTTCCTCCCCATATCTATCCTTTGGCTCCTCATCTACATATATCACTACTATCCTGAATGTCTTCCTAACTACAGCTTACTTTTTCTTAAAAATTTTTACTCAATATTTATGTATAAATAATATACTAGGTTGTTAATTTGTTTGGAAGTTTCTCATTTTAAAAAGTAAATATGCTAAATGTATTTTCCAGGAAGTGACATTATTTTTTCACTAAATGGTTTATTTCTAAGAAAAATCAAAGTGGATGTACATGACCGGAGGTCATTCATTTGCAATTCTGTATAATACATCAACGTATGAAAATGCCACAACTTGCTAACCCTATCTCCTACTGATGCTTCTTACTTAGGTATTTTCCCAGATTTTTGTTCTTACAAACAATACTTCTACAAAATATTCTTGAACACATCACCTGTTGCACACATCCAAGAGCTTCTCTCACATCACCAAAAGGGAAATTGTGTCACAGGTTATGGGCATGTTCCATTTTATAAAATATGCCAAAATGTTAATTATTTTCAAAGACATAAATGAAATACGAAAACCAATACCAAGGAACAACAACATAACGCCCATAATTAAATTTATATCACAGGCAAGCACAAAAAGAAGGGAATCTTCATGGTAACCACAAAGAAAATATTTTAAAATGTGCACAAAAGGAAATGAAAAGGAAATCCAAATGGTTCACTATACAAAAATAAAAACCCATGAAAGACAGTAATGGAAGAAAACAAGAGGGTAGAATAAAGGGCATGACTTAAAGAAAATAATGAAATAGAGTATGTATGATTTCAAGTATTAGTAATGAAGCCAAGTGTGGAGGCACACATCTGTAGTGCCACGTACTTGGGAAGCTGAGGTGGGAGGATCACTTGTGCCCATAAGTTTGAGATTAAGACTGGGCAACACAACAAGACTCTGTCTCAAAGAATTGGTAGTTACTTTAAATCCAAATGGAGTACATTAACAGAAGTAAGAAAAGGAAGTTCTACATTAAAATGGAAACTTCAATGCCTCACTTGGAATAACAGACTGAATATCTCGAAAGCAGATCAGTAAGAAAACATAAGACTATAATGCCACTCCAAAAATATTTGAACTAAAATGCTAATCTTGACATTTTTAGGGAATTACTTTCCATTGCTTAATAATATATTTGATGAATATTATGCACTAGCAACCTAGTTGAGCTGATCAACAACACTGGTTTCAGATCCATTCCCCAGACTTACCCTGTAGCTTTATAGCAGAAGCACTTGTCTTCCCCAAGCAATCTTGAGCTCTGGCAAAGATTCATCCAGGAATATTTGACCAGTGGGGACACACTGAAGGGTAACTGGAAAGAAGACAAGAAGAAAGCATTTTTCTTCCTCTCTACCGCTTGTAGAATCCCTGACAGAAGCCATACCCTCTGTAACTCTAGTTCCTTCCAGACTATTCAGTCCACTGATGGCCCAGCTCCCACAATGCAATCTACTATAGTTCTACCTTCCCCCACACAGCCTGGATTCTGTAGTCTGGTAACATAAGCTATTCTCATCTTTCCTTCCACTCTAATGGGAATATGGAGGTTTGCTTCTGTAGTTAATCTAGACTGTCTCACAGTCCCGTTGACTCTGGAGCAATTCCATTTTCTGTGGAACTAGTTACTGAATTAACTTTACTGTATATTAAGTGACCTATTATGGTTACTATTTTCCACATGAATCTTAACTGTTTTTAAGTGTCATTTTAAAAATATATCAAATAATGTAATATTTTAGCATAGTAGAGTATAAAAAGTTTACACTAAATAAAGATTATTACTCAAAAACATTCTGAACACAGAGAGGGAGAGAGCATCATGCATTAAATTCTTAAGAGTAAAACTACAGAATTCAACATTTTATTCATACCAAACTATTTCTCCTTAGGATGAAGTTTTTGTTCAGCTGCAATATTTGTCTGAATTAAGTCAATCACTTATAATAAAAATGTCACTTTTCTGAAACTTATTTGGTAGAGGAGAAAACTGGAAAGATTATGGGAGTTGGAGTCACTACAGACCAAGACATCTGTTCGGAGGGAAAAAAATGTTAAAGACCTCCTGTCAGTGACTTATCATTCAAATCCACAAAACTTGGTCCTTTTTTAAGACAAACCCAACTAAATGTTTTAAAAGATCTGTTTATCCAAATATATTTCATACTTTAAGTTCATAAAATAGCAAAGTTGAAAAGAATCACCTTTAAACATAAGGAATAAATGCACAATTTCTAAATAGTTTGATGTTAACAGCTGATAATTATAGGACTTCTCAATACCCCTTTCATGTACTCATTTTGTGAAATTCCTTTAGAAAAGCAAAACTGATAAAATTATACTTTACAGTCCATAAAAGTTTGAGAAAATGGAACACTTCTAGAGGAAGATTATTCATTTTTAGTTTATAAGTATTTCTTCATCTCTGAACATGTTCTTGATCTCTACAAAAAATATATATACATATGTGTGTGCCTGTGTATGTATACACACACACACACACACACACACACACACACAAAGCAGAGCCAACAATTCCCAAACTAAAGGAAAAGATCAATTAAGGTTACAGACCTTGGAAGAATGAGAGATGTAGAATGGGACCTGACATTAATAACAAGCATACAATTCTAGACACTATTTCACTCTATTTAAAACCCAAAGAGACAATTTCACAGTTGAGAAAACAAACCCAAAAAGGTTACAAAATTATTCTAAACTACCTAATCAGGAAACAGTAATTCAGAATATCAGTACATCTGACTCTAGATTATATTCTACTAATTACTCTACCTTGCTTTCTCTGTAATGATATGCCCTGAAGGTGATTTAGCAATTAGAAGCTAAATTTATATTTGAAGTTTTTAAAGAGTAATCAAAATACATCAAGTAAGAATCAAATAGACTTAGACATCTTTCAAAATGCTAAGTTTTTTCTTCCCTCCCTCCCCAATCCCTCCAGCCATGTCCCTCCCTCCTCTCCCCATTCATATTTATGGTACCCCTACATTATGTGTTGCTATGCCTTTGGTGGGTCCAATACATGAGTGTGACTACCTTTCACCCAAGCCTGGGTTTAGCTCCAGCCTCCACAAATGAGAGAAAACATTCGACCCTTGACTCTCTGGGTTTGGCTAACTTTGCTCAGCATGATTTCTTCCGTCCCTATCCATTTACCTCAAAGACTGCATTATGTTTGCTTCTAATAGCTGAGCAGAACTCCACTGTGTGTATATATATATATATATACACACACACATACCAGACAGAGCTTTTGGATCCATTCATCCAATGAAGGGCATCTGGATTGATTCTACAATTTAGCTATTATAAATTGAGCTGCTATAAACATTGATTTTGCCGTGTCACTGTAATGTGCTAACTCCTCTGGGAAAATAGCCAGGACAGTGGATTCATATAGTGGATCCAATACTAATTTTTCAGAGTCTTCACACTGCTTTCCACAGTGTCTTTACAAGTCTGCAGTTCCAACAGTGTGCTAACGTTCCTATCTCCCAACAACCCCTCCACCATTTGTTAGTGTTTGTATTCTTTATCATTGTCAGTTGTACTGGAGAGAAGAGAAATCGTAATGTAGTTTTGGTTTGCATTTTTCTGATTTCTAGTGATTTAGAACACTTTCTCATGTATTCATTGGCTTGCTTGATTTCTTCTGTTGAGAAGTTTCTATTTAGTTCTGTTCCACTTATTGATTGGATTTTTTGGATTTTTTATATCCAGTTTGAGTTTTTTGTAAATTTTGGATATTAGTCCCGTTGGAGGAATCAAAGGCCACAATTATCTCTATGTGGGTTCTCTCTTGACAGTATTGACCAATTGCTTAGCGGAGCAAAAGCTTTTTAATTTAATTGCATTCCACTCTCTTAATTCTTTCACTTTCAGAGTGTTCTTAAAGAAGTCGTTGCCAACTTCCATGTGTTGGTCCTAATTTTTCTTCTAGCAGGTATATGGTAGCTGGTTTAGTTCCTAGTTCCTTGATCCATTTTCATTTGATTTTTATGCATGGTGAAAGGTAAGAATCTATCTTCAACTTCCTACACATGGCAGTCCAGTATGTCTAGCACCATTTGTTGAATGGGCTGTCTTGCCTCCATTTTATGTTTTGATCCCTTTGTCAAATATCACGTTTAAAGATTTGATGGTTTGTCTCAAAATCTTCTATTCTATTCCATTGGTCTTCATTCCTATTTTCATACCAGTGGCATCCTCTTTCTGTTACTACAGTTTTGCAGCATAGTTTTAGATGTGGTATTGTAAAACCACCTGTTTTATCTTTCTTGCTTAGTAATGTTTTGGCTATTGTTTTCTTACTGTTCCAAATGAACTTGAGAACTGCTTTTCCTATATCTGTAAAGGATGACATTGGTATCTTCATGAGGATTGCATTCAATCTGTATAGCACTCTTAGTAGAATGGCCAATTATATTATTTCAGTCTAATCAAGAACATGGAATGTTTTTCCATCTTCTCAGATCTTCAATTTTTTTCAATTTTTCCTCATTTTTATTTTAGAGGTCTTTTACTTTCCTTGTCAGATTAATTCCCAAGTATTTTATTCTTCTTGAGAATGTTGAGTATTGAATTGATTTATTGACTTCTTCTGCCCTATTAGTGTAAGTACATAGGAAAGCTATTGATTTATGAATTTTGATCTTATAGCCTGCTTCTTCTCTATGTTTATAAGCTCAAGCAGTTTTGTAGTGGAGTTTTTTTTTTTAATATTCCAGATGTAGGATCATGTTTTCAGCAAAAAGTAACAGTTTGACTTCCTCTCTTCCTATTCTTATCCTTTTGATTTCCTTCTCTTGCCTGATTGCTCCAGCTAGGATCTAAAGAACTATATTGAATAAAAGTGGTGCAAGCAGGCAGCCTTGTCTTGTTACCCAGTTTAGTGGAAATGCATTCAGTTTTCTCCATTAAGCATTATATGAGCTGAGGTTTTGGCATATATGACCTTTACAAAGATAAGATCCTTTGGTCCCCATTTTTTCTAGTTTTCAGCATAAATGAGTGCTGAATTTAATCAAAGGCATTTTCTGCATCAATTGAGATAATTGTATGGTTTTTGTCCTTATTTTGTTTAAGTGATGAATCACATTTATTGATTTGCATAAAGTTGAACCAGTCTTACTTCTCTGGGATGAAGCCCACTTGATCATCATGAATTATCATCTTGATGTGTTTTTGAATGCAGTTTGCTAGAACTTTGTTACAGATTTCTGCATCAGTGATTATCAGAGATACTCGTAATTTTCTTTTTCGATGCATCTTTGTTGGGTTTTGGTATCAGAGTATGGCTGCCTCACTTCAAGTGTTTGGGAAGAGTTCCCTCCAATTTCTTGGAATAGCTTAATAAGAGAGAAATAGCCCCTCCTCATAGGTGTGGTAAAACTGAGTGTGGAATCCATCTGGTCCTGGGCTTTGCTTTTTTGGAAGGCGTTTAATTGCTATGTGGATTTCACTGACAGTCATTGGGCTGTTTAGGATTTCAACACTGTCCTGTGTCAATTTGGTGATGCTGTATGAGTCTAGAAATTTGCCCATGTCTCCCAGATTATTTAACTTATAGGAGTATAGTTTTTTGTAATCTGTTATGATAATCCGTTTGATTTCCATAAGGCCAGTGGTGATCACTCCTTTTTCTTTGGTGATTTTTTTATTTGTTTGAATCTTTTTTTTTTTTTTAGTGAGATTAACCAGGAGTCCAATCTGATTTATTAATTTTTTTCTGAAAAACCACCTTTTTGTTTCAATATGTTTTTACTGTTTTTTCTCAATTTCATTCATTTTAGCTCTGGTCTTCATTATTTCCTGTGTTCTGCTGGCTTTAGGTTTAGATTGTTCTTACTTTTGTAGGGATTTGAGGTGGAGCATAAGCTTATATGACATCTCTCCTGGTTTTTAATGTAGGTACTCAGTGCTATAAATTTTCTCTATAAGAATGCTTTCATGCTGTCCCAAAGGTTTTGATATGTTGTGTATTCATTCTTATTCTCTTGCAAGAATTTCTTCATTTCTGCTTTTCTTCTTGGATCCATTCTTCATTTAATAGGGCATTATTTAATCAACACATATATGTGCAGTTTCTGATATGCTTTTTGCTGTTAATTACTAGAGTCATGGCATCATGGTCTGATAGGATACATGGAATAATATCTACTTTTTTATGTTTGCTGAGATTTCCTTTGTGAACTACAATGTGACTTATTTTGGAGAAGGATCCATGCACTGCTGAGAAGGTAAATTCAGCTAACTATGGGTGGAATATACTATAGATATCTGTTAAGTCCATTTGATTTATGGAGTTGTTTAGACTGGAGATCTGTTTTATAGCATTGACTGTCCATCGGTGATAGACGAGTTTTAAAGTCTCCCATTATTATCATATTGAGAGCCACAAGTGTTTTTATGTCATGGAGTAATTTCTCCACATACTTGGGAGCTTTTGTGTTTGGGAAGTACATATTTACTGTGGTTATATCTTCATATACTTCATACTGTTGGATTTTATTTTTTCACCCAATCCACTTATCTGTGTTTTTTCATTGGTGCACTGAGATCATTAACATTCAGTGTTAGGATAGTTATGTGCTTGTGGTTCATAGTCATCATGTTTTATTAGTGACTTCTGTGCTTTCTTGGTTGTCTTTTTGAGACCATACACTTTTACTGAATTTCCTGTTCGAGGGTTTTGAGGAGAGTTTGCTTATTTTTCCATCTGGAGTTTATCTTTGATGATTCTTTGTAATGCTGGTTTTCTGTTCATGAATGCTGCAAGTATGATTAATTTGTAAAATGTCCTTATTCCCCCATTGCATTTGAAACTGAGTTTTGCTTGGTTTAGTATTCTCGGCTGCAGGTTGTGGTTATTCAAACACTGAAAGATCTCCTTTCAGGATCTTCCTGCATAGAGTCTGAGCTGAAAAGTTAGATGAGATCCTTATTCATCTGCCACTGAATGTGATTTAGTGTTTCTCTCTTGCCAATATTAATATTCATTCCTTGATTTCCCTGTTATATGTTTTGAACATGATTTATCATTGTGAACTTTGCATTTGATTAGGCCTATTGGATGTCCCATACACTTCCTGGATGAGCATTTCTGACTCTACTCTGATATGGGAAAAAATTTATTTTGTTGAAAACATTCCTTATATCATTCATTTGTGTTTCGAGTTCTTCCTGTATCCCAATTACTCTTAGATTTGTTCCTCCTGATTTCATCCCATTTTGAAAATTCTGCACATGTTCTGGGAGGTTTTTTCTTTTTTGTCATCTGTGCATTCAAGCTTACCCAGCCTATATTTGTCATCTGTGCACTCTAGCTTATTCAACTTATCTTCACTGTTGGAAGTTCTTTCAGAGCTGATATTCTTAAAGGTTAGACTATTATTAAATTCTTCCATTGCTATTCTAATGTGATTGACTGAAGATTTTAGTTCCATTACTTCCTTTATCAGTATTTCTATTTCTTTGATAATAAGTTTATTTTTCATGTCGAGTTTTTTTTTTTTAGTCCATTAAATCTTCTTTTAGTTCATTTTTCCTTTTAGTAATCATTGATAATTATTTCTAGGCTTTCATCCTTCTCCTAGTCCATATGTTCCTTGGTTGAGGAATTGTGGGCTTGAAGTAAACCTTTTCTATTTTGATTCCTCATTTTTGATAATTTTCTGGATCTTCAAGTTTCCCTATGGTGAATGCAGGCAGGTTTGGAAATACCCTTTAACCTGCAAGAAAGGAGCAAGGTCAGACACCACCCCTCTGATGACTACCTTCTTCCAGAAAACTGCCTCTGCCTTGAACATCGTTTTGCTATACCTTATGGATCAAGGCCACAGAGCATTGACCCAGAATCTATTGAGGGGTGCATGGCCACCTGCTGGATTACAGAAGTGCAGTAGTCAGGATACTTTGTTTGGTCCTGGGGTCCTGTGACAGGCTGGAACAGTCCTGCACACAACAGGACCTGGGATCCTTGGCAGCTGGTATGGATCTGGACCTGAGGCCTGGATCTGCAAGCAGCAGCTGCTGGGGTTGGCTCTGGTGGAGTACCTGGGTGTGGGTGCCCTGCAAGTGCCTGAAGGCCCTGGATATGAGGCCTGGATCCATGCACAGAGGCTGCTCGGGTCAGCTCCAGCAGCATTTCTGGGTGTGGGTGCCCTACATGTACCTGAAATTCCTGAACCTGAAGCCTGAATCCATGCACAGAAGCTGCTTGGGTCAGCTCCAGCAGGGTTCCTGAGTGTGGGTTGCCTTGAGTGTACCTGAAGGCCTCGGACCTGAGGCTTGGATTCTGAAGATCATTTTTAATCAGTAAATTCTTTCTTAAAAAACCTAAAACAATAAGACAGCCCCTAACTAATATTTTAAGTAATCGTTACTTAATATTATCAAACATTCACACATGTTTAACAGCTTATATAAAGAGAGCTTTACAGCATCTACTATGTTCAACTTCTGCAAATAAGCAGATTACAATGAAGGACCTATCTCAGTTCCTCAGCAATTATCATTTAATATGGTTTTTTATAGATACTAAGACCCAAAAATGAGATCAGCATATCCAAGCCACCATCCTACCTACTCCCCTTGCCTTGTACATCATATTGATCTGCGTTCTCAGCACCAAAACCATGCAGCAGGCAGCCCACTGGTCCCTGCCAGGAACCTGCAACAGAGCTATGAAGCTATGGAGCAACAGAGGGGAGGAGCTACAGAGTGACCTAGGCAACAGGCATATCCTGTGGCTGCAAGGAGCCCACCATGCAGGTGCTGTAGGCCTGTAGCTCAAGCCAGCACCCAAGTGAATCATGCTGATGTTAAGTGGCAAGTCCTGACCATCTTATACAGCTGCTGCAGAAATCAGCTTCACAGGCACTACAGCTCCAGACAGACAAACACACACACCACTGAGCATGTGTGATTCACTACTGTCAATCTCCTGCTTTCCCGAGAAGTGGGAGAAAATGGCAGCAAACCAAACATGAATGAAAGTTGGGACTTGAGATTTGCTTTTCTCAAATCCTCATTCGCATAAGTTTGGGCCAATAGCAGTGATCCAAGCATTATATAAACCCCTAGACAGGCACACTCATGCAGAGAAAGCCTGCTATCCAGGTTACCTTTTGCACACTGCAAGAGTTTTTCCTGCTTCATCAATAAATCATTCTTCCATTCACTCATCCTGATCTGTGCATTTCATTCTTTGAATTCATAATACAAGAACCCAGAAGAAAGAAGAAATTGACAGCGAGCTGCTTAAGTGTACTGGAGGGTACTGACCCGTAATGAGCTGTAACACCACCAGCTGCAGAGGCCTGTTCCTTGGGAATGGCTCATTGGCTGGCAGAAGCAGCCAACGGTCATACCAGCTAGGGGAGGAGGACAACTAAGTTTCACCCTAAAACTTCTGTATCAATTTGTTTATAGAACAGCCTTGTCAGATCTTCCAGGTTAAGTGCTGCTCCTTGTAGTCTAATGTATGAAAATAAGATGAAATGCTACCTTTTTGGCCAAGTCCCTTTGTACAAATTTTGACATCTACTTTCTAGACAGTAAATGTCCACCAATATCCTCCATACAGCTCCTCAAAACAACGACTACTCACAGGAATAAAATTACAACCTTACACACATACGCGTATTATATAACAATTTTTTTATAATAACCACATTTACTGGACACAATGCACTTTATATTTTCTAACTTTAGGGGAAAAAAATGCTGATAACAACCCACTAAACTATTCACAAACCACTGATCTAAACTAGAAAAACACTGGCCTAGAAACATAACCACCCGAAGGTAATGTTAACATGACATGGGTGCTTTTCCTTTTCCCTCTTGATATTGAAGAAGGCAAGGAAGAAGAAAAGGTGCTCTCCCAACATATGAAGAGCTAGTTCATCAGCCTCCCAGCCCTAAGGTTTGAATGATTTCCCACAGGAGCCATAAGCTCAGCAACATCCAGCGCCCTGTTCATTCTATTCTTTTCTTTCTCCTCCCACCTACTACCTATTACCATGTCCTCGAGGGATTTCCCCCAAATATAAAGGTTCTTGGGAATTATTAGTGAATTATTTATTTTTATTATAAAACAGTATTTGCCATTTTGATCATTTTAAGTGTACAATTAGGTGACATTAAATACATTTACAATGTTGTACCATAGCCACTATTCATTTTCAGAACTTATATAATCCTGAACAGAAACTATACTAATAATTCCCCAAGGTTCCTCCTACAGCCCAATAACCTCTCATTGATTTTTATGATGTTTATGACTAAGACTAAACAAACTGTCTTATTTTGCAGTATTTATTCATCTGTCCCAGACCTTTTATTTCACCCTATGTACTTAGAAAAGATGAACAATAGATTCTTTCCTCACATAACAACCAATGTCATTCTCACAACAATGACAATTTCTTGATATCTTCAAATACTAAAATCTTAAATTTTTCAAAATTTTCACTACTTCTCTCAATGCTAAAATATCTAAATTTCCCGTATAAAGTGATTTATGAAGTTATTATTCAAGACAAAAACAATAGTTTCATATGAAAGCTTTCTAGTGACTTCTACCCTAACACCCACATTACTAAGCCATTGATGAGAGAATACTTTGCTTTTCCCATTGAAAATCTAGCATCTTATTTCTATATCAATGATGCAATGTCTTCTAAGCAAAGCACCACAAAAGCAATCTAGTAAAACCTGATAGAACCATTATTTTAAATAAGCAAGCATAATCAATTTTAAAAGTCTATTTGTTTAGTGTTACATTTTAAAATTTGTTTAGTGTTACATTTTAAAACAGACATGAATTGAACAGAAACCTAGATTTGTTTAATCTATCAGTTTTTATAATAACGTTGCAGAATGTGAAGATATAATTTCACCTAAAAATCTTGTTGCTTTTGCACAAGTCAAAATACAGCTCTGACAAAGAGATACATGATAAACCTAGTAATTTCTATTCCTATTAGGACTCACTTTGATACAAGCAGATTTCACATAAAATGAAAAATACCATTTTTAAAATATGAAATGTTGGAAGGTATAAAATAGGTTCATTCAAATTTAACCTCTGTTATACAGAGAATGACTTAAAAATAAATTACCAGTATGTGGTATATAAACAACCACAGCTCAAAATATGAACTACCAAGCAAAAAAATTTTAAAAACATGAGTTTTTAAGTGTCTTCTAATCCTGCATATTTTTACCAATGCAAAATATATATATTTAGAAAGTATAATCTTAATGTTCTTTAAAGTTTGAGATTACAAGGGATTACCTCCAAGATGAAAAGCAGTACTACGTAATACTAAAATCACATGGTCTAACAGTACAAAAATTTTCTGCTGCTCAAGTTCTGCATCACAAGTGTCTACAGTAAATCAAGAAAATTAAAAACATTTAAAGTGTTTAATAGAAGCATTTGCATATGTGTGTTTAGATAAAACTGTCACTGTTTTTACCCAAATCTTTTTCAAAATATTTGGTTGAAGACACTAGAACTTCTTTAAAGACAAGAAATTCCTGATTCGTTTTTGGTGTCTCTGCAACCTGAATAATTCAAAAGCTACAATAACATTTTCCTGTGAACCAACATTGTAAAAATGATGTAATCTTCCAAAAATAACTTCTGAATTGTCTTCATATTATTCTTTAATTTTACTATTTTAATAAGGAGTACAATTTTAAGGTATAATCAGCTAATATATCTATGCAGTTATCATTCAATGAGGGAAAATGTTGAGTGAAGAAAAAAACTAGAAAATAATCCACAATATATATACATGCAATTTTACTTCATAAAAACTTCTATTGCATATCTTGACTATAAACAACAAAAAGAAAAAATTAGGGCTCTATAATATTTTATAGAACTTAGTATTCTCAATTCAAGTAGTGTGCAATTCATTAAAGTGGTCTGATGATTGCTTCTCACATTTATTAACCTCCAATAATTTAAACTTCTGAAAACTAAAGTATAAAGTTTTAAGTGCATATTTTACAAGCACTTTTTGGAATAAATTACTAAAAAACTCAAGTTGAGCACAAATTAACTGTCGCCAGGAACTTCAACCTCAAGAAAAAAAGTGTGTGTGTATGGTGACTGGCAATGCTTACAATTTTTTTAAAAAAATAGTCATTGATTTCTTCCTGTCCTTTTACAACACCATGAAGAATGGGAATCTGCCCAACCCCTGGGCAACATTCACAGCCTACTTTAAATAAAACTAAGCACTAAATCAGCAGGTAAAGCCACATTTTGACATTTGCTTGCCTTCATATAAAATTGTACCATGACTCAGAATACTTGTAGTATACTTGATTCTTCAATATTAAAAGTATGTGCTATTTCCAATTGTAGCTTGGGGTATTACAGAGAAGACATGAGATCAGGGAATGGATGAAGGTGGGGAGATCCTGGAACAGGCTCAGCCTTAATTTACTTTGTCAATATCTATGTATATATGAATACGTAACAATTCCACCCAATATGTAAGACGACATCAAACTAATAAAAGTGTGTCATTACTCAGTATTCTTGATCCAATATTAAAAGTATAATCAATTATTTTATATATGTTGTATAATAAATAATTTCAAATTCTTGCCAGATTCAATTTAATTTTCTGTTTTACTTAGTAAAAAGTTTTAAACTTCCATGTCCTGGAACCCTAAGAGTCAAAGAATGGGTTGGTAAGAAGATGGTGATGGGCAGGTGGGCTGCATGAAAAATCTCTCCATGAAGTGGGATGCTAATGGTGGGAGAAGTGCCTTTCTCTGAGGTGGATGAACGGCAAAATTTCTGCCTAAACTCATTAGTATTCAAGCAAG
Organism: Aplodontia rufa; assembly: GCA_004027875.1. Classification (NCBI taxonomy): domain Eukaryota; kingdom Metazoa; phylum Chordata; class Mammalia; order Rodentia; family Aplodontiidae; genus Aplodontia; species Aplodontia rufa. The sequence continues at coordinate 7,528 of PVKS010029825.1, read as the reverse complement.
GAAATTTAGAGACAAAGAGACTTGGATAAACTAAGTGTACAAGGAAATAAAAATAAAGATCACGAAGCTCCAGCTTCAATGACCTCCACCCAGCCAGTGGGCTGCTGGATCAGTACAGAGGGGAGGGAACAGCCCACACAAATACAGGAAAGACAGTTTGGAACAGTGATCTCTGATATCAGAAGGGTGTGCTCTGCGCTCCACGGTGGGAACCCAGGGACTACATTAATGCACACAACTTAGACTCCCCACAATCTGGCTGTGGACAGCCAGGGCAATTGCCATTTGATGCCACCCAGTGAGTAGTCCAAACAGGTGCTCCAAGAACTGGGACCTCAGATAGGTCACCCCAGAGGTTGCACCATCAGGCAGTTGATGGGTCCAGGACCCCAGTGTTCTGTCTGCCCTGGGGGCTGTGTAGGCCTGATGGACCCTCACTAATAATTCTGTGACTCTTGAAAAGACATCCCCCCCTCAAACCCTCAATATACACTAAACTCCAAGAGGAGTTGTGATCAGGATTCTCCATCACAGGCAGTTCCACAGGACCTTCATGGGCTATGCAGGATTGGCTTCTAGGACCAGCAACTCTGGAGCCCACATACCTCCTGGTCCTTTCAGGCTGGGAAGAGATTACCTTCAGCCTCAGCAGCCTATGATCAGAAGGGGCATCCTGGGACCAGCACTTCCCTCTGCTTTCAGGCGCTGAGTAGAGGGAACAGAGGCAGTCCCATAGGCCCTGGGTGTTCCAAGTGGGACCTGGCTTCCAAGCCACTTTTGTTTGCATTTGAGACCTCCCCCAGGTGCAGGTCTGGCTGGGTTGGTGTCTCCTTCTCACTGCCAATCTCCTGCAGGGGCTTAGACTATCTCAGGCATCATCCCTTGGGGGAAAATGGGAGCCACAGGTCAGTCGACATTGGGGTGACAGCTGTCCCAGGAAAGCTGAAATCAGGTTGGCCACTCCCCTAGGATTACCGAGAAACCCTTGCAGCTATTCCAGGATCCACAAGACTGCCAGTGGCTCCTGGGACCCGATCTGAAATGGGGCAAGAGTTTGGAAAGGCAGACACTAAAGTGCCCAGGGGCAACCCAGGTAGCCCAAAAGGCTGTTTTCACAGGAAGCAAGGATGGTGAAAGACAGCAACTCCTCCACAGGAGAATATTGGAAGGCTCCTGGGAATCTGACTTCCAGCTCATTACACCAAAACACAGTCCTCCAGCAACCTCACCCAGGAAGTACCTCGACATAGATGTCAGATATAAACATATACCCCCTCTGTATAATTTGACCTCAGTGGTAATCCATAATCTTATCAACTTTTTTTCTTGGAGTTTGTATTCCTGTGTGTATTTGGATTTTTTGTTGTTATTGTTTTTTGTTTTATCGGTCTGTACTGTGTTTCTATTGCTGTGGTTCAATCTGTGGATGTCTATGATCTTGCAAACTAGTGAACAGTCTTTAAAGACTCCCAGTAGGAAACTTATCTGCTACTGTCTTCTTCCCCTTACAGGCAACAGTTCCTAAACTGTATTCTGTTCTCCCTCATCCTCCCTCAAAGTCATTACCGCAATCTCTTCCCCTTTCTTTTTTTCTTTATTTTAGCAGAATAGCCTACATCATCTCCTCTCTCATTGCTCTCTCTCCAAATTCACAAGTTCCACACTACATTCCTATCATGTTCCCTTTGCTCTCTAGACCTCTCTTCTTCACCTACAGAGATTTTGGAAACCTGAAATGAATGCCATACTTGAAAACAGGTGTTTCCTTTCAAGCAAAGTATAGACTGAGGACTCTCATGGAAGAAAACTGCTAATCCATTTGCTCTTATAGGTGGTAATCAACACTGTAACAGCTATTTGGTACAAAGTAACCACATCAACACTGTTGTATGCACTGGCTGCACATATGGACTCCTACCTGCACATATCGACTCCTACCTACTATCTCCTGCTATCTCCTGAGGTATTCCAAATTGTACAGGTCCATAATAATAATTCACAGGTTGGTGAGACACCCATTGAACTTTACTATTCAAATTGGACCCGAGCCCAACTAAACAAAGAGATAAAAAACTCCACACCTAACAACAAACCCCCCAAGAAAATTATTCAGTGATGGACCTCAAGCCCTGTTTCCTGAAACTAAAAATGAGGAAAAATCTCAAAAATCACAGCTTCCCCACTCAAGGAGTCCACAGTCAGGGTCCTACATGAAATGTAGAAAAAAAGTATTGACAATCTGATTAGTAAATCAAAGAAATAAAAGAAGACATAAGGAAGGAAACAAGAGCAATTTCAGGAGCTGAGACACCACTTTGATAAAGAGCTAAACATGCTGAAAAGAAATGTTGCTGAGCTCTTAGAACTGAAAACCACATCAACCAAATTAAGACTACTGGAAGACACTAATATCAGAGAAAACTCGGTAGAAAATAGAACCTCAGATCTCAAAAAATGAAACATCAGAAAACGAAGACAGGCTGAGTGATGTTGAGTGCAAAGAACAGACAAAAAAAGAAACCGACTGAGCATGATCGGAACTTCCAAGAAGTATGGGGCAAGATGTGAAGAAATAACATGAGAGTAATTGGGATTGGAGAAAACAGAGCAACAAACAAGTGGCATTAAGAATCTTCCCAATGACATCACCAAAGAAAATTCCCCCCATATAAGAATTCATCCACAAATTAAAACTCAAGACACCTTTAGGACACCAAACAGACATAACCAAATGAGAAATTCACACATAAAATGAGTAACAGAGAAAACAAGCAAACAATCCTAAAAGAACTAAGGAAAAAAACACCAAATCACATTCAGAGGCAGACCAATAAGGATTATTGTAGGTTTTTCACCTCAGATAATAAAGGCAAGGATAGCATGGAATGATATTTTTCAAATATTGAAAGAAAAACTTTCATCCAAAGATACTATACCCTGCAAAACTCAGCTTTAAAGTGAAGGAGAAATAAAATACTTAATCATAAGTTCAAATTACCAAGATACATCAACACAAAGCCAGCTCTACAGGGAAAACTCAAAGACATACTTCGTCCAAATGAACACCAAACAACTCCCAAAGCCAATAAACAGAAGAAAGTCAATAATAACATAACTCATTTATAAAAGACATGCAAGATGGTGCAAAATAAAGCAATGGTCACAATGCTGGGGACCCAGAATCACGTATCTTTTCTAACCCTGAAGATGAATGGACTCAATGCCTCAATCAAAAGTCGCAGATTAGCTGACTAGATCAAAAAACAAAATCCAACAAAATGCTGCTTACAGGAGATACACCTCACAGCCAAATGTAGACACAGATTGAAGGTGAAAGGTTGGCAAAAACTTACCAGGCTTGGGGCCCATGAAAGCAAGCCAGTGTTGCAATCCTCATACTGGACAAAGTTAATTGAGACCAAAAATCAGTCAGAAAGGATAAAAAAGGTCACTAAATCATAGTAAAATGAACAATAAATCAAGAAGACATCACAATAGTTAACATTTATGACCCCAAATACAACCCTCCCAAATATATGGAAAAAGTACTCAAGGACATTAAACCCCTCATCTATCTCAACACAGTAATATTGGGGGCCTTAATTTAATACACCACTACCAACAATAGACAGACCATCAAAGCAAAAAAAAAAAAAAATCTCTAACCTAAACAACTCTATCAGTTAATTGGACTTAACATACATTTACAGAATATTCCATCCCAAATTTGGCAAAGTTTACCTTCTTCTTAGCAGCTCACAGATTCTTCTCCAAAATAGATCACATCCCAGTCCACAAAGCAAACCTTAGCAAATATAAAAATGATGATATAATTCCATGTATCCTGTCACACCACAATGCTATGATCTTAGCAATTAACAGCAAGAAAAACAACAGAAGATACACAAACACTTGGGAGATTAATACTCACTGAAATGAAGAACAGATCAAAGATGAAATGAGTACTGAAATGAGGAAATTCTTGGAAACAAGAATGATCACAGATCATATCAAAATCTACGGGATAGTATGAAAGCATTCTTAAGAGGTAAATTATAGCACTGAGTGTCTTCATCAAAAATCTGGAAAGAGGGCTCGGGCAGTTATGGCACTTTCTTGGCAAACACAAGGATGCAAGTTCAAACCCCAGCATTACATGTACAATGAAGTGTTGGAACAACAGGAGCCACATGAAAAACTAATTAGAATTGATTCTCTTTCTCTCTCTCTCTCTGTCCCTCTCTCTTTAAAAAAATTAGTAAACAACCCAAATAAATAGACTTATGCTCCAACTCAATTCCCTACAAAAACGGAAACAGTCCAATCTCAAACCCAACACTAAGAACAAAGCTGAACTCAATGAAATTGAGAACGAAAAAAAAATTACAAAGTATCAACAAAGAGTCTTAGAACAGATCCTTAGCCAACTTCACCAAAAGGAAGAATGAAGTGAAGCAAATCAACAAAATCAAAGATGAAATGGAGACATCACCACTGACAACTGAAATCCAGAGGATTATCAGAACTTATTGTGAAAAACTGTACTCTTTCAAGTATGATAATCTGGAAGACAAACAAATACCCAGCCACATACAATACCCCCTAATTAACATGGGACAGTGAAAATCCAAACAAATCAATTTCAGGTAGCGAAACTGAAACTGCAATCAAAGGCCTTCCTAAAAATAAAAGCCCAGGACCAGATGGAGTCTCAGGAGAGTTCTACCAGACCTTTACAGAAGAATTAAGACCACTCCTTTATACGTAATTCCATGAAACTCAAAGTCAGAACCCTCTCAAATACTTTTTATGATGTAAATATAACACTGAAACCAAAATCCAACAAAGACACATCAAGAAAAGAAAATTAAAGGCCAATTTGCCTGATAAACATAGATGCAAAAATACTGAATAAAATCCTAGCTAACTACATCCAAAAACACATCAAAAAGATAATACAATCAAGTAGGCATCAATCTGGGGATGCCAGGCATGCAAGGCTGGTTCAACATATGCCAATCAATAAATGTAATTCATCACTTCAACACAAAGATAAAAATCATATGATCATCTCAATTCTCAATTGATGCAGAAACAGTCTTTGATAAAATTCAACACCATTTATGCTCAAAATTCTTCAGAAGATAGGGATCAAAGGAAGATCCTTTAATTTTATAAGAGCCATTTATGACAAACCCATAGCCAAAGTTATGCTTAATGGAGAAAGACGGAAAGCATTCCCCCTGAATTCAGGAACATGACAAAGATGTCCACTCTCACTACTCTTATTCAATACAGTCCTTGAAACCCTAGACACAGCTATCTGAAAAGAGAAGGAAATCAAAGGAATTCAAATAGAAAAAGAGGAAATCAAACTATCTCTATTTGCTGGTCATATAATCCTACAACTAGCAGACACAAAAAGGTCTATCAGAAGATTTAGAACTCATAAATGAATTCACCAAAGTGGCTGGTTATAAGATCAATACTAGTAATTCAATAGCTTTCCTATACTTCAGCAAAAATTCCACTGAGGAAATCTGTCCCATTCACAATTTCCTCAAAAAAATAAAACACATGGGTATAGATCTAACAAAGGATGTAAAGGATCAATACACGATTGAAGGAAAGATGGTGACCCGTGGCAGAGCTGAGTGAGTGAAGAGTCTCTCCATGAATTGGGGATGCCCACAGTGGGGGAGGTACCTTACTGTGAGGTGGGTAGATGGCAAGATTTCTCCTCAAATCCATTACTATCCAGGGAAGGAAGTTTAATGACACAGAGCCATGGATAAGCTAAAAGTTCAAGAAGTCCCAATTAATAATTTTCCAGCACTAATTACCCAGAGGGGATGAAGCTGTGCGCACATAAATAAACTCAGACGCAGCAGTGAGTACTCAGCGGAGCCTGGGCACAGTTCTCCTGATGCCCTGGTACTGCGGCAGCAGCAGGAACCAAGGAACGGCCTTCACACACACAAACTAGTCTCGTGAATTAGCTCGTAAATTGGCTTGTGTGAAGATGCAGGGTGGCTCCGCCATTTTGAAACCTCCCAGAGGGTGATACAGGAAACCACTTCATGAACAGTGAGCTCAAAATCACTACATTCAGAGCAGAATAGGAAACGCAGTCTGGAGGAGTGGCTACAGGCACCCAGTGTTTTCACTGTCTGCCCTGGGGCTGCATGGGCCTGGTAGACCCTCTCTACTGGTCTGGCAACTCACCTTTAGAGACTACCTGCCAACCCCCTTACACACCCAAATTGCGGGTGGAGACAGAGACCAGGATTTTGCTTGACAGGACCTAAATACTTGGGATGGGTAAGGTCTTCAGGTCCAACAGATACTGCCTGAAACTTTCAGGTTGGGGCAGAGGCTACCGTCAGCCTCAGGGACCTATTAACAAAAGAAGGAGCCTGGATCCAGTGCTTTCCTCTACTTTCAGACACTGAATTTTGTAAACACAAGTGATCACATAGGTTCTAGGCACTCCAAGTGGAACTGAGTTTCCATGCCCCCTGGTGGCTGCATTTGAGACCTCCACAGACACTGCTCTAGCTTGGCTGGTGTCTCTTTCACGCCTGCCTCCCCTGCTAGGGTTGTGACTGCACCACACATCATCTCTTGGGGCAAGTGGGGACATTAAGACACCCAAGAGTGGGGTGATAACGGTCCCAAGTGTGCTCAGTTCAGGCTGGTCACTCTCCTTGGAACAGCAAGAGTCCCTTATAGCTGTAAGAGGATCCACAAGACTCTCAGCAGCTCCTGGGCCCCTGGATGAAGTGGGAATACAGTTTGGGCAGGCAGACACTACACTGCCCAAGAATGCAACTCAGGTGTCCCTGAAATATGCTCTCACAGAAAGCAGGGAAAGTGAATGTTTATAACCCCTCTACAGGAGAAAATTACTGGGAGGCCTCCTGGGAATGTCAGCTGAGATCACCAAAAATTCATTCCCTCCAACAAACTGAACTGGGAAGTGACTCCACAGGGAAGTCAGCTATGAACACATACCCCCACAGTACATTTTGACCGCAGCAGTAATAACTTAGAACCATTCCAACCTCTTTTGTTTTATTTCTCTGTTGCTCTTAGAATTAATGTTCCTTAGTGTATATATTTGTATTTTTGTGTGTGTGTGTGTGTGTGTGTGTGTGTGTGAGATTGATTTTTATTGTCACTGTGATTTGTTGTATTTGTCTGTTTTGCCCATACCATTGGGGTTTGACCTGTGTCAGTCCATGATTTTGTGAACCAGTCCTCAGTCTCCTGGGGCTGAAAAGACCCCCCTTTTTTTTTTCCACCTTTATTTGAAGTATATTGCGATATAGGATACAGATGAGGGGGAAACATTGTCAAAACTGTAGCAATCAATGTGTATAAACTTTGATAACCAGGGGTAATGCTAACGCATAGATAAGCTACTGTGGGTTTCATCTATTGCAGTTTCCCCCATAAGAACTCATGTGTTAAATGGGTATCTAGTGTAGGAATAACATCGGCTTCTGGGATGGTTCCCCCATCTTCC
>PVKS010029824.1:0-24970 GCA_004027875.1 Aplodontia rufa | reverse complement strand
GAGGTTCATTGTGTACATGGTGCTAGGGTTTGAACCCATGTCCTTACACATGTGAGGCAAGCGCTGAAACTGCTGAGCCACCACTCCAGGCCTGGGAATAAGCCTTTTTTGTTTTAAAGAGAGAAGGACAGTGTGTGAGAGAGACAGAGAGAATCAGTTTTTATTGAGTTTTTCACATGGGTTTCGTTGCTCTGACACTTAGTTGTGTACGTGGGTTCTGGGGTTTGAACCTATGTACTTGCCTGTGCTGGGCAAGCACCATAACCTTCGAGCCATCACTCCTGTCCCCCAGGAGTAAGATTTTAATGCCAAACATATATGCTTGTAAGGAGAGGAAAGATCATGACACAATGCAGAGTTTACCAGTGTATTTTCTTGCATCCACATTCTGCCACATGCTATATAAAATGGTCCTTTATTTTAGATACACTTTATAATATATATCTCTCTTCATACTTTCACTTAACTTAAAAATATATTAAGGTCCCATATTTAGGAAAACTCTTTACATTTGTATCTTCCAGTGTTTCATATATGCTATCATTGAGTGCTAACACTTGAGAGATTCTGTTGGAGGTGTTAAAAAAACAGCCTTTACAATTGAAGCCACTAGAACATAATACATTTGTATCAATGGAGTGACCCTGGGCTGGTTTTCAGCTATTTGCTGGTGTAAATAGTTTGTACCCTTGTGATTGTATTAAGGATGAAGTGTCATACTACATGTAAAGCTATTAGTGAAGTTTTAACTGATGGACATTAAATAATAACCTTAAGAGGTTCAATAACTTAAAGTCATAAAGGCTTAAGAGTAACCTTGTGTGATTGGGCCTTGCTTAAATTATTTTCTTATTTCATAGATATAGCCATTAGCTCTCAAGGAAATCTCTAGTTCTCTGTAGTGTCTGTTGTTTTTACCTTCTAGATTTCTTTTTACTCTTCTGGAAAAAGTCTATTTCATATGATCCTGGTGGGATTCTCAATATGATGTTGATAATCATGTTATTAATAATGACTATACAAGGTTCTTTCTGTGAGATACTAGAGATTTTATATTTATGAATTTAATTCTTACATCATCCCTAAGACATACTTACTGTAATTATCTAAACTCTAAAGACAAAATCCAGATATCATGTAATGTTATACAACCTAATACATTTTTTAGAGATTTGTGGGAAGGGGAAGGGAGGGATAAGGGTGGGTAATTGTGGGGGCACTCTCGGGAGTAAATCAATTTTCAGAATCTATATACATTTATATTTCGTTAAAATTTGTATGATTATTCAACAAATAAATTTCTCAATTAAAAAAAGAAAAAAAACTAAAAAAAGACAAACAAAAAAAAATCTCAAAAAAAAAAAAAAAAAAAACAGAGGAAAGTGAAGTAACTTGCTGAAGTCCATACAGTTAGTTAGTGCTAGAGTCAATACTTAAACCATAACTAAGCAATGAGGCTCCAGATTCCAGGCTCTTAACCATTGCAGTCTGTCATGTGATAGACCTTTGGGAAGGGTTCCCTTATTCACTTTCCACATGCATGAGCATTTGACCCAAGCCAGGCCTGATTTTTCAGTTCTGTATCATTCCAACATCTTTTTTCCTGGGTGGTTATAATTATGGCTGTGTACTCAATTTATAACCCCTGTAGCATTTAGGAGTGAAAGTAGTATGTGCTTGATAAATACTTGATCAAAGTGCTCTGATAAGCATTTCACCCTGAGCCACCAATAAGCAGGCATCTTACCTCTGGAAATAGTATGCCTTTGAAACAGTTATTGACTGAATGGTTCTCAGAGTTGTGCTGCTACTAGTTATTTTATTTTCCAATAAATCTTTATGGGAAAGGGTTAACTTTATTTCTTATGCTGGGAAAAGTTCCTAAAACACTCAAAATTTATTGAGATGATATTCATTGGTTCTTTGATAATCAAAATTCATTTATATCTAGGGACCCTTTGCACTGTCTAAACTTATAGAGTGTTCTACCACTTCCCATTTGTTCTCATTCATGAAAAATAATCAATGATAGCCACCTCATAAGATTAGGAGACTGTGGTAGTGAGTAGCAGAAGTTTATTTAAGCTAGACTTAGTGACTGAATAATTCACATTCAAATTCAGACTCACATCCTTCATATCTCAAATGTATAACATAGAAAAAAATGCAGAGAAGTTCATATTAAAAGTTTATGGTCTCTCAGCAGCAGGTTCAAAGGACCCAGGTTCAAACCCTAGCACCACATACAAAACTAAGTGTTGGAAAAATTAAAACCAAATTAAAAAATTTTTAAAAGTACAAATAAAATTGATTCTCTCTTCCTCTTCCTCTCCCTTTTTCTTAAGAAATTGAGCTGTTGTACAATCATAAATGCATATAAAGTAACAGTATGATATGCATTTGATCCTAAACCATAGTTATCCCCACATTGGCCACACCCATCTCTTGATTCTTCTATGTTATGTCCCTATAACACATATAAATGTTCATATATCTATATCTATTCATATATAGACATTATAAATATATACATACATATATAAAATTGTGAATTTTCCTGAATTAAATTATTGCATAAGTATTATTTGACTCATCTGGGGGTGGGGTGAAGAGTATGGTACACTGTTGATTGTCTCCCTAGACCCACCCATTGTCCCTCTCTCTTCCATCTTCCTGTCCCCCCCATGTCTATGGTTCTTCTAGATTATGTGTTGCTATGCTTTTGGCAGGTCTAATACATGATCTTGACTACTTTTCATATAAGCCAGGCTATAGCTCTTGGCTTCTCACATGAGAGAAAACCTTCGACCCTTGATGCTCTGTATTTAGCTAACTTTGCTCAGAGTGATTTCTTCTTTTGCCACCCATTTACCATCAAAGGCCACATTATCATTGTTTCTAATATCTGAGTAGAACATCTATATATATATATATATATATCTCAGAACTTTTGGATCCATTCATCCAGAGAGGGGCATCTGATTTGATTTCATAATTTAGCTATTGTAAGTTGAGCTGCTGTGAACAATGATTTTGCTGTGTCATTGTAATGAGCAGATTATAACTCCTCTGGGAAAATACCCAGAAGAAGGAGAGCTTTTTAGCTCTCTGGCTCATTTATTGATTGAATTATTTGTGTTTTTGATATCAAGTATTTTGAGTTCTTTGTAAATATTGCATATTAGTGTCCTTTCATAGGAATCATAGGGCATGATTATCTCCCATTCTGTAGGTTCTCTATTGACAGCTGTGACCAATACCTTGGCTGAGGAAAAGCTTTTTAATTTAATGGCATCCCACTCATTAATTCTTGACTTTAATTCTTTCTCTTTGGGAGCCTTGTTGAGGAAGTTTTTTGCCAACTGTCATATGCTGGAGTGTTGGTCCTAATTTTTCTTCTAGCAGTGGTAATGGTAGCTGGTTTAATTCCTAGTTCCTTAATTTTGATTTGAACTTTGTTCAAGGTGAGAAATAAGGATCTAATTCCAACTTCCTTTAAATACCTGTCCAGTTTGTCCAGCACCATTTGTTGAATGTGCTGCCTATCCTTCATGTTATAATTTGATCATTTTTGTCAAAGTTCAGATGTTTAAAGATTTGTGGGTTTGTCCCAAAGTCTTCTGTTCCATTAGTCTTCATTCTTATTTTGATATCAGTCCTATGCTGGGTTTTTTTTTTTTTCCTATTGCTCTATAGTATTATTTTAGATCTGGTATTGGAAAATCACCTGTTTCATCTTTCTTGCTTAGTAATGTTTTTGGATATTCTAGGTTTCTTGTTGTTCCAAATGGATTTGAGAATTACTTTTTCTATATCTGTAAGGAATGACATTGTTATCTTGATGGGAATTGCATTGAATCTGTATAGTGCTTTTGGCCTAATGGCTATTTTAATTCTGCTTAACCACGAGCATGGATCATATTTCCATCTTATCAGTTCTTCAATATCTGTCTCCAATATTCAATAATTTTCATTGTAGAGGTCTTTCACTTCCCTTGTTAGAATAATTCCCAAGTACTTTTTTTTTTTTTAAACATTGTGAATGGGACCAATGTTCTGATTTCTTCTTCTGCCCTATTATTTTCAGTGTATAGGAAATCTATTGATTTATGGATGTTGATCTTGTAGCCTTATACTTTGCTAAATCTGTTTGTAAGCTCAATCAATTTTCTGATAGACTTCTTCTGATCTTCCAGTATTATCATGTTGAGGTCCACAAGTGGTTTTGTGTCTTAGAGTAATTTTGCCACATAGTTGGGAACATTGGTATTTGGAGAGTATATATTTACTATGGTAATACCTTCTTTTTGTTCCCTTTACTAGGAGATAGTGACTTTGTTTATCTCTTCTTATTTATGTTTGAAGGCTACTTTGTCTGATATTAAGTATTGCAGCTCCAGCTTGCTTTATTGGGCTGTGTGCCTGGTAATTTTTTTTTTTTTTTTTTTTTTTTGCATCTTTTCACCCTCTTGGCTGTACAGTAGGTTTGTTAGTGTGTCCTGTGGTTTCTAGGTTGTCTATTGATAGTGTGTACTTTGTACTTTTATTGAATTCCCTCTGTTTGTAGGTTTTAAGGAGTGTTTGCTTGTTCTTTTATCTGGAGTTTATCTTTGAGGATTCTTTTTAATGCTGGTTTTCTATTCACGAATGCTGAAGTTTTATCCTATCATGAAATGTTCTTATTTCCCCTTCTACTTCGTAACTGAGTTTTGATGGGCATAGAGTTCTCCCAGCAGGTTGTGGTTTTTTTCAGACATTGAAAAATCTCCTGCCAGAGCTCTAGAGTCTGAGCTGAAAAGTCAGAGGTGATCCTTATTGGCTTGCCTCTCTGAATGTGATTTGGCATTTCTCTCCTGAAGCTTTTTAATTGTATTTCCTTGATTTCCGTGTTATACATGTTGAATATGATATGTCTTAGTGAACTTCTCATTTGATTAGGCCTATTAGGTGCCCTGTATACTTCATGGATGAGCATTTCTGACTCTGTTACATTATGGGAACAATTTTTTTTAACTGTTTCATTGAGAATGTTCTTTATAGCATTCGTTTGTGTTTCAATTTCTTCCTGTACCCAAATTAGTTTGTTTCTTTTGATTTCATATCAGACATTTTGAAAATTCTCCTTGTGTTCTGTGAGTATTTAAAAAAATTTTTTTGTTATATATGCACTCAAGCTTATTCAGCCAATTTTCATTGTCTGAGGTTTTTTCTTCAAGTTCTTTTTTTCCATAGATGTGCTCTTATTATTAAATTTTTTCCATTGTTTTGCCGATGTGATTGACTGAAGAGTTTATAACCGTTACTTATTCATTATGTGTATATCTTTGATAATGGAGTTCTTTATTGATTTTTCTCACTGTGTCTCTTCATTAAAATGTCTTTTAGTTCATTGTTCCTTTTAGTTATCAGATCTTTTTTTAAAGGAGAGAGGGACAGTGAGAGAGACAGAGAAAGAGAGAAACAACTTTAGTTTTTCACATGGCTTTAGTTGCTCCAACACTTAGTTGTGTACATGGTGCTGGGGTTTGAACCCGGGTCCTTGTGCTTGCCAGGCAAGCGCCGAAACCGCTGAGCCACCACTCCAGCCCCTAGTTATCAGATCTTTGATAATTATTTCTAGATTTTCATCCTGCTACTTGTCCATGTGTTCCTTGGTTGGGGTAGTTGTGGGCTTGAGGTGAACTTTTTCTATATTGATCATTTTTGATAAACTGTTTCTGGATGTTTGAACTGAGTTTCCCTGTGGTAAATGGATGCAGTTCTGCAAGTGCTTCTTCCTTGAAGGTCAAAGAGTCAGGTCTGACACCACCCCTCTGATGATCACCTTCTTCCAGAAAGCTACTTCTTCCTAGATCTGCATTTTGCTGTACCTTTTGGATTTAGGCTCCAAGTGCATCAATCTGGAATCTGTTGGGAGTGCAGGGCAACCCACTGGATTGTGGAAGTGCAGCAGCTGGGGTGTGTTACTGGGTCCTGGGGTCTAGTACTGGGCCCGAATGGGCCTTCTGCATGCTGTAATGGGACCTTGGATCCTTTGCACTGGGTATGTACCCAATATATCTGGACTTGGGGGTATGGGCTGAGGCAGGGCAGCTACAGGTGTGGCAACTGGGAGAGTCAGGTCTGGGTTGGAGGGTCCTGGGTGTTCCTGTAGGCCCTGACCCTGAGGCATGGGCAGCTGTGTGGTTTTACTCCCATAATGGTCCTGGGGCACAGATGTCCTGGGTTTGCATACAAGCCCTGTACCTGAGGCCTGGGTGGCTATGCTGGTGGGCTCTTGCAGGGAGTCCAGAGCACAAGTGTCCTCTGTGTGCCTGCAGGGCCTGGACCCCTGTGCTGGTTGGCCCCAGTGGAGGTCCTGGGCACAGATTCTCCCTCTTTCATTAAAAAGTAAAAGAAAGTGTTGGTTTCTCACTATAGTCCAAACACCAGGTGTAATGTGAATGTTATATACATAACTTTAAAAGCACACTAAGTTATTTATAATTTAAAAAATTAAACACTAAGTTGTACCTTCTTACCATGTAAACTTTCTGGACTGAGGCCATATATAATGTTCCTTTCTTATATAGAAACTATCACTCAATCCAATTCTGTATCGAAAATAACACTCCAAGCATCTGTTTCTATTTGTCTATCACTATCTTTTATATATCTATCATTTATCGTCTAGCTATCTTTCCATTTATCCTATTGTTTATTCAGAAATCATATTTCAATTTTATTTTTTTAAGAGAAGGGGGGAGGGAGGAGAGAGAGAGAGAATGAATCAATTTTTATTGAGTTTTTTCACATGGCTTTCACTGCTCTGACACCTGGCTGTGTATGTGGGTGCTGGGGTTTGAACCCATGTACTTGCGCAAGCTGGGCAAGTGCTGTGACCACCGAGCCACTGCTCCAGCCCTCAATTTTATTTTTTTAAGACATTAATATTAAAAAGAAATATACTTTTCTAAGTGAAAATTGTATTTTCAAAAGTTTTGGCATATGTTTTTCTGTTAGGTTAGAAGACTGAATCCTGATTGAAAAGGAGAACATCAGTTTTGCTACATAAGAGTGTGATTAACATTTGAATGACTAGCACCATGATTACTTGATGGTATAGTCTATCCTATAGTTCATAACTCTTTAGAGTGGCACTATTGGTCTTAATCTGGAGTCAGTTTTTCAGAGCAGTCATGGCTATAAACTGGAAATTTAAGTTCTCTAAGCCCTGCTGACCTGTGAAATTCATGTAAGGCTACAGCTGTGATGGTGTCTTGTCAGGAGGACTCAAGTGAAGAAACACTTCTTACATAAAAGATTATGTCCACGTGTCCACTGAACTAGGTAGTCTTGCATGTTTTCAGATTGGCTGAAGAACTATTTCTTCAAAACTCACAGAAACATCATTTTTCTGCCTTCTCTCTGGGAAGAAGGAGTAAACAAATACAGAAGAACAATAGATGCTGAAGGAAATGTGGAGGAGGGAAAGAAAATTTGCGTGTACATTCTTTAGAAAGAAGAGTATGTGACATGTTAGTCACAAAGTTTGAGTGTTGGATTTCCTCCTCTTTCAACTCCAGTATTTTCAAACTTTAGCTGCATCCTCTTAGATCTCTTTCCCTCCAGTTTGAGAAAAAGTTTCCTTCTTCCTGCCAGAAGCTAATGGTCTTCTATGCTTTCAAAGCATTTGCCTCTGGGTTCTGTGTACACTGGGGTCTCCCTTCCTGAGCCTTTATGCCTGTATTTTTAACGTTCCACTTTGCTGGCTCCGTCCTCAAAGTGTATGATCTTATAAGTGCTGTAATCTCCCCCATTTTTATAAGACAAGGTTACAAACAAAATAAATATTCTTAAACTCTGTATTCTTCATTAGCCAATGTGTTTCTTCTTTCTTTTACTTTATTTCCAAGCTTGTGCAGAGCTTCACAGATTTTCAGATTTTATAGACCAGTTTTCTAAAGATGGGTGAGCCAGTTCAGATCACTAATAAATGCTGTATTTCACCAACTTAATTTCATGAAAGAAAAGATACCGTAACACCATCAAAGGAGGAAGAATATATTTAGGATTATTCTGTTGTGACAACCTGTTTTAGGATTTACATAGTGCTGGAGTATTGAATTCTTTTATTAGTTCCATCTTTTTTTATTTATTTACATATTATGTTTTTATTGTGATCTCATTGTCTCAACCCAGTGCTTGTATTCACATTTTAAGCATTACCACACTGGCTTTGAATCAAAATGAGGAGTGTGATTTAATTCAGTAGATTGAATTGCCAGCTGTAAATGGAAATCAAGACACATATTCACTGTCCCTGAAAATAGTTGACTGGCACTGAATATGTGTTTTCAGTGTCAAATCAGAGGTAAGGTATATGATTAGTGGTGAAAATATAGAGGGCCATGGGCTTGGCGCCAGCCCTTTGCAGGACCATAGCTACTACAACTGATTTGCTCAGCTGAGATATTTATGTAAGCTACCATCCTGAGTATTTCCATGGAGGGAAAAATGAACTATTTCCTTCACTGAAGCTTATGGAAGCCTATTCTTCTTGGTAATGAAAACTACCAAAATTTTATTCATGTAAAAAAAAAATAAAAATGAAGACAATATATTCTACTCTGAAGAATGTTGGGAGCAAACCCAAGCTTTCCACATTGCAATATTTCAAATTAGGTTCCTTGCTGCTGACTTCCTCATCAATTCCATCTCTAATGAAATCTGAGCACATATTTTGAATAAGATATTTACATTTTTGAAATTCATGTTCTTATATCTTATTTACAGTGATAATAGTGTAATCAGAGCATTCTCCAAGGAAGTCATCCGTTTATGTAGTGTATTCTATTTTACATTTTTAGTTCAAATTTTAAATGCCTTAGAGAGTCAGGATAGTTTACTTCTTTTTGCTTTTTGTTTGTCAAAATAATATGATGTCGTATCTTCTAGTGGATGGTTTAATTAAGGGTCTTCATCCTAAAGCTTTAATTTATAAGTGAAAGGTTTTCTAAAGAGGACAATAAAATAATTTTGAAAGATTGAACTGTTCTTTAAAAACACAGTTCTCTTAATTCTGTACTATACTCTTTACACCTCATTTGATGTATATACACTGTACATCTGAAATATCATTATATGTCTCTATTTTCCTATAACCATATAGGCATACAGTGCCTACTTGTTCTCCATAATCAGTTTTACTATATGGCAAGGTTAATATAATGTATTGCAAAAATGTCTGATACACACAGTGAATTGTACAAGGTAAGAATTAGTTTAGTTTATATTCTAGTCAGTACCAAGCAGCTAAAGTTGACTCATTCCACAATAGCTTGGAAAGAAGATTGAACTCTTGAGAATCAAACTTTAATTCATATGCACAAGCACATATACACATTGGCAGACTGAAGCATGAGTCCAAGTAATCTGGAATGACTGCTGCAGTAACTTGAATGTGTATAATAATTTATTCAAAGCGTGAAAGTACCAAGCTGAAGGTCAGTTACTCTATTATTCAAGTGAAGAAGGGAGGGCATAGAGAAAACTATTGTCAGGGAATGATCAAATTTTACCTCCACAGGGAGACATTTGGCTATTGGTCTGACTTTTAAGCGTTGCTGGAGAGATTATTTCTGCCATCTGTGTATTGTAATTTTTTTCTTTTGGCTGTACTGGGGAAGGAACCTAGAGACTCTTACTGAACCACTGACCTACATGAACCGAACTCTGTTAACTCTTTGGTTCATGTATGACCTTGTATTCCAATTACACCATCAAAAACAATTTTCTGTTCATAATTTGTTTATGCCAGTTTATGGTAATTAAGAAAATGAATTTTCTCATAAATATACCAAAGTCTTGGTTTAACTTTTTCCACTGTTTCTGAAATACTGATAAAATTCCTCTTTTGAGACATGTTTTATTTTGTATGATGGAGATGCATCAATTAACAAACAGGAAAGTTGCTTGTCCTTAAAAAACTTATATTCTAGAGTGGAGAAACTGACAATATACATTCTCATAATGAAACAAATCAACATGGTAATGTGATACAGAGTGACTATTGGAGAGGGAAGGAGTTGTTTAGAGGGGGAGTCAGGAGGTGGCATTTGAGCTAGAAGTTAAAGGGTAGGAACATTTGTTTAGCAAGGGAGAGGAGAAAACTTTCTCAGAGAAATCCAGATGATCTGAGGGGGGCAAGTTTTCATATAGAAAGGAAGGAAGATGAAACTGACAAACTAGGGAAGGTCAGACTAAGTAGGACCTTGAACATCAGTGATTTGGGATTTTTTCAAATGCAATGAATGTGGAAAGTTTCATATTGGCTCTTGAGAGATGGCTCTACCACAAGGGTGCTGATAAAACCATAACTCTAAATGTGTAAAGCTGAAAGCTCAACTCTGGAATGCAGTAAATTAAACAAGTTCTGAATTCTACTCTAAGTCATTCAAAGCCACCTTTTCTTAGCGCTTGTACCTACAGACTTTCTTTATTCATGCTAGTAAAGACATGAACAATGGCATGACATTCATTGTGTGTGTGTGTGTATTTTGAAGGCTGTAAGTGATCTTTATTGAAAAATATCTACACTAAAGACATGTGCAGCTCTTTGGCCAATCTGCCTTATATTTTTGCATTTACTGCATTATATATATTTTAAATAGTTTAATAGTGTTACACAGGATGTTTTATTTATGATAATTATTACCTCAATGCATATAGCTAGGACCATGTTGCTTACCTTGAAGATTACATTTTTATTTAGGCAAAGAGAAGCTGCACGACCTGAAGGGATGCAAATGATTTTACTGCTGAATCCTAAATCTGGAGTTTCTACCTAAAGCTACTTAAGAATTAGGAACAGAAATAACAGGGTGACATTTAAAACCTATTAATGGTAACTATGGATGATGATGGATGTGTTAATTGATGTGATTATATTAATCATTGCACAATGTATAAGTATGTCAAATGTTCACACATGTACCTTGAATATATGCAGTTTTTATTTGTGAATTATGTCTCAATAAGGCTGGAAGAATAAAACCAAATGATACAGCAAAACAAATGAAAGTTTAAGAAAGAGAGTCAATAAAAAGCCCATGAAAATAAGCAACCTGTCATTGTTCTTTTCCCTATAATTACAAACATAGGATACATCACTTTTTCTCCTCTTAAACACATTTCTGGAAAACACATGATATCCAAGAGATTTATGCTCAATGTTAAATTTTTTTATTTACAATCACTTTTGGAAGGACAGAATAAGAATTAACCAAATTAAATGACACAGATTGAATTGGTCAGAGGTGAGAGAGAATGTGATCTTTTTAAACCCTTAATGTTGTACAATTGTTATTGGCCTCCTATTTAGTAGGCCAAATATATGACTATATTTTAATATATTTAATATATTTTGTATTTTCTTGCTAATACATTAAAATAAAAGTAAATGAATAATTTGTTAGTGGCCTCATTTTTGGTGTTGGTTTCTTTTAAAATCAGAATAAAAATACTCCTCAAGCAGAGTCAAGAGGCAGTGAAACCACTCATCAGATTGAGTTGTTGGAAAAATAGAGCTTCTTTCCAAAAAATCTGCCACTTAAAAATATTTTGACCCCATGTTTCTTATCCCCATGGGAACCAACTAAATTCAAAGTTAAGCTTTTTCAGGGAATCTTCTAAAACGTTGTAAGTTCCTCGATATAAAATATCAGTATATTTTATTTTTAGTATAAAAGTTACACGAAGTACAGTATATGTGGCCATGAAATGCATTGCATGAAAATACCATATAAGACTTTTATGTGAAATAACATTTATAAAACTGATGTATATTTATGTATATTAATTTCATATGTAAGTATTTTATGTCTTTTCAATTTCCTTTGTGCTATCTTAGTTTTGTATATTAAGGTATTTGATACCTAATCTTTTTCCTTTTGATATGAAATCATCTTTCAGAGTCAATTATTTTTATCATTATTCACTTGACTGCTGTTCTTGAACACTGTATTATTGATAATGTGTAACAGTGCCATATTTCTCTTATGGATCCCCCTTTTAGGTGAATTTAGAGGACTTGCCCTGACTCTCATTGCCTCCCACATTTGTTGTTTCTGAACTGTGTTTCTGATGGTTCTCTTCCTTCAGGTTCCCACTGCCCTTTGATTCAGTGTATCTTCCACCCCACTTCCAGTACCTTTTCCAAATTCAAAACTTTATTCATTTCTCTATTTCAGATTTCATTATCAATGCCATTTCATTCATTATGAAATCAAAATTATTTTGAAAAATGAAGAGTATATTCCAGCATAAGTCATTCTTTTTGAGCTATTCCTTTCCCTGTTACTCTAATCTACTCACATTTCCAGTTCCCTGAATGTGCAGACCCTGTGCTTGACCTTTGAACACACTTTCATTCTTCAGCTGGTTAATGTCTCATCTTAAAATTGGGCTTTCTAAATAAGACCGTCCTGTATTTTATTCACCCTTAACTGTTCCCCAACCCACCTATACAACTATTATAGTTTATATCTGAGTTTAGTGTATCCTTTTGCTTCTATAGTGCAGATCTTATCGCACTGTAGTGACATTTTCTTCCTTTTTTTTTTTAAGAGAGATAGAAAGAAAGAGAGAATCAGTTATATTTAGTTTTTCATGTGGCTTTCGTTGGTCCTACACTTCATTGTGTATGTGGTGCTGGGGTTCGAACCTGCGTAGTCAAGCATGCCAGGCAAGTGCCATAACCACTGAGACACTGTTCCAGCCCCTGTAGTGACGTTTTCTATGCCGAAACAGCTATTATGTTGTAACTTCGTGAAGTCTGGAACTCTATATGCATTGATAAGTACAGGAGCTATGCAATAAGTATTTGCTTAATAAATGAGCATTGAACACATGTTTAATTAAGAGAATTAGTGTTCAAATAATGGCATTGTAAGAAGGTCAGAAAGCCCTGTCAATTTTCGCATGATGGCTCCATTACTTATGAAATATTACTAATGGCAAAAAAAAAACTTAACCTCTCTGCTTTACCATCTTGACTGGAGAAACAAGTACTATGAGAATGATTACCTCAGAACACAGTTCTAAGGATCATATAAAGGAGTTTGTGAAATGTGTGGCATATCATTAGTGCCCACATGAATGTTGATGACTATTTTTATTGGAAAGGGGATCAGCTCATCAAATTTCTGTGTCTGATGTGTATTTCCCAAAGAAATTTCTCATTGAGAAAAGTAAGAATATGGTAAGATGTACCTAGAAAATAGTGTCTACTGTACTACCTGATATGTAAAATCTAGTAAATGGCAGAAATAGAATGAAGAATGTTCAAATCCAGGTAATGAGAAGTGTAAAAATCATTCAGGAATAAAATGATTTTTTGCTAGTCTTTTTATCTCCATGTCCTTTGTAATTATACAACTAATTTTTTGTTGACAAAAATACAAAAATCCTAAAGGTCACAGGAAGCTAGGAGCTTGGCATCAGGTCCAGGTTTGCATTCCATTTCCTGCCCCTTCTAAACTGTGCAATTGCTCATGGGCTACGTGGCGTTCTCTGGTTGCAAATTATTTTGATTAATCCAATGTATGGCATATAAGAGACTGAAAAAAATATTCAGTGTGTGGTTCTGGAAATCCAAAAAGAGAGCTTTGCAGTAGCTAATATCTTGTACACTTAGAAATACAATTGGGAAAAAATTGGAAGTCTACAATTTTGCAGCTGTATAATCCTTGTTGAAATAATGGATTTGATTGCTTTATGAGGATCCTTTTGGAATATAATAATACATTATACTTTCTGATCATTTGACATATGTACTTATATGTAGGTATTCCATGTGATGTAGAGTGCGATGAAATGCACAAGTCTTGACTGAAATTCAGTGAGTTTTGATAGATGCTTACAGGGAGGTAACCCTTAATCCTATCAAAATACAATTCTAATACCCAAAACATTTGTGGTCTATTTTGTGAATATTTTTAGAGCAGAATTTAAGATCTGCTTGTTTTCTGATATCATATATCATAGTAACAGTTTATTTTAGATGCTAGTAAACTGATCATTATACAATTTTTTTTTTTCCCCAGGGCTGAGG
This sequence comes from Aplodontia rufa, assembly GCA_004027875.1. Lineage (NCBI taxonomy): Eukaryota > Metazoa > Chordata > Mammalia > Rodentia > Aplodontiidae > Aplodontia > Aplodontia rufa. Next base: position 10,878 of record PVKS010029824.1, on the reverse strand, counting down.
ACTGAACTCAGGGCCTTGCAAGTGCTAGGCAAGCGCTCTGCCCCTGAGCTAAATCCCCAACCCCACAATTCTTTTTAAAATATGGAAATTTGCAGGTGGCAGAGCAGGTGGTTTCTGACTTTGATTAATGTTGTTCGGTAACTTTTTATTACATCATGGCATTGAGAGGTTGGAGATATGGGAGAAAATTATTACATTCTCTGCTTTAATGATTTTGAATTCAGATAGAGCTGGCTGACTTGGTTCTTGTGACTATTATTCCTGGCTTTATTTATTTAAACATATATTATATACATATATAATAGAATCTCTTAACATTTGAAAATATCAGAAAAAGTGTAATTAAAAATATACAATTCATTTCCTCAGATACTGTAGCAAAATGTAAGAGATTTTTGATTATTGCCTGAAAAAAAATGATGATTTTGAAAAATATTTCAAATAGCAGATATTTAAATCACTAGGAAAACATAGCACTCAGAAAAAGGGAACACACCAAAGAGCTAATATTTAATTTCTTGGAAGAATTTTATTTCCTGAAAACAAAACAATAAATAAAAAATAAATTAAAATAAAATGTCATAGTAATAGTGAGTTAAAAGTTAATATTTCTTTAAATTTTAAGATCTACAACATATAAAATTATTGCTTGAGCAATAACAATGGATGCTTAGACCCTTTCTGGAATAGTGATCACTCTCAGAAGATAATTAATGCTAGTAGTTGTGGATCCCTAAAAATTGCCTTGTATGAACCAAGTTACATGAGGAAGTAAAAAAGGAAAATAATCTTCAGGATATGTCAGTGGCAAATTATATAAATTCATACTTATATGATATTTAAAAAACAAAATATTGGAGCCTGACATGGTGGTGCACACCTGTAATCTCAGTGACTTGGTAGACTGAGGCCAGGAGGATTGCAAATTCAAAGCGAACCTCAGTAACTTAGTGAGGCCCTAAGCAATTTAGTGAGACCCTGTCTCAAAATAAAAAGGGCAGGGGATGCAGCTGGAACAATGGCTAAGTGGTTGGACCGCTTCCCTGGCATGCACCAGGACTTGGGTTTGAACCCTAGCACCATGTGCACAACCGTGTGTCAGAGAAAGGCCAAATGAAAAAATAAGTAAGGTTCATTCTTTTCTCTCTCTCTCCTGCTGTCTCTTAAAAAAAAAAAAAAAAAAAAAAAAAAAGACTGGGGATGTGGCTCCCTGATTAAAAGCACTCCTGGTTTCAACTAGTACCACATAACCCCCCCACACACACACACACACAAAGAAACAAAATACTTTCCCACAATGAAAATTTATTTTTATAAGATCAGCTCTGTTTTATGCTTTTGTGTCCCTGACATAGTAACGCTTCTTTAGAATGCCCAGATATTACAGGAGAGATGTGGAGACAATTTTGCTAGTTGCCTACGTCACCATTCATTTTCCTAACGTAGCTCTTCTCCAAACTCTCGTAGTATAACAGGTATGAGGTTTAGGTAGGATGAAGAAGGATTGATCTGAGTTCCAGCTTCAGGCATGAGTTCTGATGGTTTCAAGCCAGCTTGGATCAGGATTGGAGATAAAATCAGTCAGACCAGTCAGCACAGGATACATGTCTGATTACATAATCAGACACGTATAAAGGGTGCTCCCATAGTTAAACTTTGGAACATTAATGGTTGTGTGAATATAACACTATTTTTCCACTACCCTCATTTTGTAGTCCCGAGGTTAACAAAAATGATAACATATTAAGATTGCATTTATGCATAGAAGAGGTGAGTCAGTGAATGACTTTTCTTTCTTTATCAAGGAAAAATTGGTCTTTTGTAATATGGCTCTTGCACAACTTTTAATTCTCATCTCCAGTCTGTTTGTCATATTTACTTTTTAACCAAGCCGTGTTTTCCTGCAAAGAGTTCCCCTATAATCTGTTTCTAGTTTATTTCCACCAAACTTTTTCCTGTAAGTCCTCATACTTAGAATCTGTACTTCTTCTTGAACACCTAACCGCCATTTATTTGTTAGCACTCAGCTGTAGGGTAACTTCTTTTTGATGTATTTCCTAGTATCTTTTACCCCTCTTGTATCTACAGTGTTTCTTTGTTTTCCATGACCCCTTGGGAAGGTCTCCACATTGGATTTTAAGGAACTATTTTTCCTTGTTCCACTAGAGCATTTTTTGAGATGCCTATTTATTCATCACTGTGTCCAAAGAACCACCCAATAGTAGTGTAGCAGGATTTCAATACATTACATCCATTCTGAATTGCTGGATTTTATAACTGAGAAGCAGCTTTTCTCATTTTTCTGTAATGTTCAATGTATGTAATTGACAAAAAAAATGAAGAAGGAAAGAAAGAATGAAGTCACACTTCAAATGTATTAGGTGCAAGAAAAATACAATGACTTGCCATTTACCATGTTTCCTTCAATTATTTGAAAATAAATCACTTGATTATTCAGTGTGTTAGCCATGAAAAAGAAAACTTGGATTTCAATATTACCTCTCCTATTTTCATAATTATCAAGAACCTGGCTGAAATGAATATGTGAGAGAATGTTCTTGGGAAAATAACCCAGTTCAAGGAAAGTCAGCCTGAGTGTAGTTTTTGTGAGAAACAGAGGACTTCCCTATCAGGTCACCAAAAGTGCCCCTGACCCCAATTATTGGTCTTCCAAAAGGAGGGCCATTAAGTAGAGAACCCTCATGGGACTTGGGCTGATCCATGGAAATCTGCCAATAGTTTAGACAGAGGGAATTCAAGACTGAGTAGTCGTGACTCTGATGCATGGATACTTTGTTTTCCTCTTATTGTGTTTCTTGTTATTTCCACACACCTTGCTGCTTATGACAACTTAGAATCTATAACAGTTTCCGCTGGACTTATCTATGTAATACCTACAGGCATTCTGTGCTAGCCTCCCTTGTGTTTTAAAGGTAGGTGTTAAATTAATGGCCTTATAAGCTGCTGTTTAGTGCACCTGTTGCTTAAACTTGGACTTTTTCATGCATTTTTGTTACCTCCTGATTTAATTTCTCTAAAATAGGAAGAGATTGGCTTCTTATAAGATATTGAGGTATATGTTTGAAGAACTGAGGGCCTCTCCCTTATCAGTACTTCATAGGATTTACATATATTTTTCATACAATCTTTATCTCTTTCCATATTTCAAGTTTATCGAACAATGTATTTATAATGTTAAAAGACTGCCAACTTTATTTGTCCCAAGGAAAACTTACAAACTAAATAAAAAATGATATATTTCTCTTTATAGATAAAATATATTTAGAAGTAATTTTGTCACCCTTCTGTCATGAAATCAAGCCAAGCTTTGTGTCTTTGACAAATCAATGGCTGATGTAGAGATGAGTGATTCAGGGCAGAGCTCAGTGAACCTGGGAAGAGGGTCAGACCCTTTCACAGTGAAGTCCAGAGTCCTATGTCTAAAAATGACTTTTAAAATGATATAGATGGTTTCTTTCCAATGAGTTAGTTACTCTAATGTATTTTTCTACTCTAAAATCATTATCCACTTTGAAAAATTCCAAGAGACATAAGGCAAGGTAATATGTCTGGGAATCTTAAAACTTTTGTTCACATTCTGTCTAGAACATCTGATCTCCCAGGCTCCTTGAAGGTGGTACCTACAGTGGATAAGTAACAGATAGAATTGTTTTTCGTGAAGGTCACAGGAATCTATTCTCTAGGACAGGTTTCAATACATTTTATAGATCAACTGGCAGTTGGATGCACTATGTAGGTATCTCAACTGATCAAAGATGAATCTCTTCTCAGTCACCCTTCCCCCACTACCATTCTCCCACCCTGCTAGTACACACACTCAAGAATTCACAGGCTTATACTAGAGGATTGTTCCATTTATCTTCCTAAGGTAATTTTTTAAAAAAGTGCTTCTTATGCAGTACCAAAAATATTATATGATATTTCCTAGAGGTTTAGTTATACAATAATAGAAGACTGATAATTAAATATGGTGCATATTTATGATACCAGCATGTTACTTATTTATTGACATGAAATACACTCACTTTTTATTATTATATGAGAAAGAACAAGTCACGCAAGGTTTTTTTCTTTATTTCATTGCTGAGAATTGAACCCAGGGTCATGGTCATCTAGGCAATTGCTTTACTACTCAGCTACACCCTAGCCTCACATGTATATTTTTTAATAAAGCTGTAAATTAAATGGATATATTTATATTTTTACACATGGGTCAAGAATGGAAGGAAATAAGACTGTAGATTATTTGCTTATTGATATTTTCTAGTTTTTCCACACTGATCATGAAGCATTAATAAAATAAATGAATCTTTTTGTTGTCCTTTTAAAACCTAATGATGATAAATGTTCTTAGACTAAGAGGTTTAGAAATTTGAAGGGGTTATGTTATCCTGCAGTAAGTTTGTCCTGAATGTAAGTGATCCAGTGTACATAGACCACACAATAGCTGATTTAATTAGATGATATCATAAATATATAAATGCTATACCTAGATGAAATTTAAGTTAAATTCTTACACATTTATCATAGAGAAGATTTTAAATATAAGTCAATAGATTATGCAAAGTCATAAGGTGAAGCTACTAGGATTTTTATAAAAATCTGTAAACACATATGTATTGTATTCTTTTATGTAACCGGTTTCTCATCAGAGAAAACAGAAGCTTGGCATCTTTGTTTTTAAAGTAAACTTTCCAAAACTAACAAAAGAGTTTTCTAAATTTTTGTGCATGTACATGTGTATTTTTGTAATTTTTTAAATTATTGAATATTTAAGAATATTTCATTTTTACAAAATTTGGGGGTTCATTTTTAGTCATAAAACGAAAGTTGTATTCAGTGTGTGTGTGTGTGTGTGTGTGTATGCACATACATATATATGTGTGTTTTATTCTTACTAGAGTTTTCTTGCATCTTTGGGAACACCAAACTGAAGGGCTTTGTTCCCCTTGGAAGCCATTAAAGGTGAATTTCAAAAGTGTAGTGAAGACTTCTGCAAGAATAGAGAATTATCCAGGGTATTATTCAGGACAAAAACAAATTATACATCAGCACAGGGCTGAGTAAACTGTAAGCCCAAGGGAGTCAGAGAATTTTGCTTCACTTATGATGGTGGTAATTTGAGAAAGACTAATCATGGACACTGGGAAACTTGAATGTTCCATGGCTGATAGGTTTACCATGGATCTGTTGCATAGGTATCATGCATTTCTGGATTGGTGTCAGTGGCGAGCCATGGTTTAGTGGAGGATGCTTTTTTGTTTTGTTTTGTTTTTGTTTTTTTTTTAAAGAGAGAGGGACAGTGAAAAAGAGAGAAAGAATCAATTTTATTTATTTTTTCATGTAGCTTTTATTGCTGTGACACTTTGTTGTGTACAAGGTGCTGGGGCCCAAACCCACATCCAGGAAAGCGCCATAACTGCCGAGCCACGACTCTAGCCCCTGGAGGATGCTTTATACTTTGTTAGAAAATCAGCTCTGAACTATTGCTACATTTTTTTTCATTTCTCCTTTCACTAGCATGGGAGGTAGTAATGATCAAAGACTTTTTCGGTGTATAATTCATATGTTTTTAATTGCAAGCACATTGTAATTGTCTGATGAAATGGATTATAGTTAGAATTATACATTTTAAAACAATAGCAGTAATTGTGTTTATATTTATGTCAAAATCGAGAGGTTGGGACTGGTAGGAAATGATTGTGGAAACAGATTTTTAAATGGTCTTACTGACTTGATCTTTAGCTACTCTTTAACACAGATCTCTTGGGTACACTGTATTAGGCTGTCAATAAATGCCCTATGCCCCTTACCAAAGATGAAATTCATGGAACACTCTACTCTGGTCTGTATTTGTGACTCATTGAAACACATCACAACTTTTAAGCTACTTTGGGAATATTGCTGTGCCTCTAGTTAAGCAAATCATCTGATTTATCTGGATCCACATATTAATCATGTTTATAAATTAAAACATTCTATTTAGTATTATGCTTTCATTATCTGTATTTATTGATTTCTGAGTATTTAAGTTTCTCTGGCACTTGAAATGTACCTCATTTTAAATGTACATATTATACACATATTCTTAACCTACGTATAGTTCAAAACATCAAATTAATAAGGTGATTGATCCCTGGCTCTACTTCTGTCATTCTTTTGCCTAGGTGACATTATGTAAAAGTAAATTCTTTTTGAACGAGAGAAGTAAAATATGTGGAAGCTGCTCACAATGTACTTGTGAAGATTAAATAAGATGATGGGACATGACAATACTTTAAAATAATTTAAGCATTGTTATCTGTGGAGGAAATTTGAAAGAGGACCCTTGATCAAAAATTCCTATGTAATCAGCAACTTGATTTGTTAAGAATGATGTTCCTTCATATGATCTGGTTTTTCCTGTAATCATATCCATTGTGTTGTTTTTCTCTTGTTCCATTTTTTCCTCTTTAATTCGATTTAAATATATTTCAACTGATGTTAAGATATTTTTCATGGTGTTTTTCAGTTCCACACTGGCTTTATGCCCGTCTCTGATAAGTTGTTAGTCGATTCAGTTTAACATGTGTTAGGGTCTTCTGTAGAAAAGTAGGACTATACTTAAACATTTAATGCCTATAAAGAATTTCTTAAAACACAATTATGATTAATATTTTAGATTTTTTTGTTTCTCAAGCTCATTTTCTTCCTTTTCCTTGTGGGATTATAAAAACCTCTTCATAAATAAAAAAATGATTGATGGGTAGGTTTGGATACTGCATCTTTAGTGTCGTGGAGGATTTGTACTTAAAGCTGATTAAAATCCTAATATGAATATATATATGAAGCATCATTTATCCATTGATATAGAAATGGCAATTTTAATAACAAGAACACAGTTTGTTTCTATGAAGCCTTTTCCCTTGAGAAACTCAGTGCCTTTGAAAAAATAATAAACCCCACAAATGATCTCATTAATGTGCACATTAATTAATGAATGAAATCTCTTTCCCTTCTCATTTCAAGATACAAATCAAAGTGAAGTTTGAAAGGGCTTCTACCCCTGAATTAGTCTGTGAAAGAAACATTGAGATCAGCCAGAAAATTCTTAGAAGTCTTTGGTCCCGGTTCTATTTAGGAAGCCAGTAAGAAATTTCAGGTCACCTTTGGAAATGGAAATTTTAACCTTTAAATACAAGAACCACTAACCATTTTTAAAAATTCAAAAGCTGGAGTTGAATGTAAATAACTCTGTGATTTCTCTATTTGAAGCTATATAAAGTAAAGGTGAAGAGTTTGGGATTGGAGTCTGATTGTGAGGGTTTCTTGTGGCTACACCACTGGATTGGGGTATGAGAGTAGGTGGGCTGTGTGGCCTCCTGTTCTTTAGCTGTGTTGCTTCTGAAGAGGAGTCATGAGAATACCCTTGTTCATAGTTTGTTGTGGGGATTAAAATGATGTTTGTAACATGCTTACCAAATGGCTTGTCAAGTAGCAGGCATTAAATAATTATTTTTTAAGAATTTGATAATAATTACTGATGATAGCAAGTAAATACATGGACAGCAAACCCTTTCTAGGATTTTATTTTACTATTAAGGAAAAGATATGAGTCAATTATATGTGAAGTCATTTTTAAAATGTTGACAATGCTTGAACTCTGAAAGAATTGTATTTTTTTTTTAAAGAGAGAGAATCGATTTTATATATTTTTTTTCACATGGCCTTTGTTTCTCCAACACCTGGAGTTTGAATCCAGGTCCTTGTGCATGCCAGGCATGTGTTCCAGCTGCTGAGCTACTGCTCCAGCCCCCACAATTGAATTTTTAAAGGATCACTGAAATCATCCAGAATTCATCTCTTCTTCATAAAGGTGTATTATAAATAAAAGTGTTTTTTAGTGGTACTTGTGGAGGGAGGAAGATAGAGGGTGATAGTTGGATGGGGAGAATTTGAAACAAAAAAAGGGTAAAGATTTAAGATTTCTGTTTCCTATACTGTGTTTTTTGAAGACTTGATTTCATCATTTCATCATAAAGCAAACACATCAGAAATGACAGTTTAAAATGTTTTCATGTAGAATTTAAATTGAAAATGGGAATACAAATATCTATTTAACATATACCAAAATATTTTGGTTTCATAACTATCCAGAGTTAAATGTACAGTTTTTGAGTACTGTAAAAGCTGTCTTGAATTTTAATTTGTGGTTTTAAAACACAAGTTGTATCTTTTATGGTGCAATGATTATTTCCTTGCTGTCACACGAAATATGATTTAAAGGAACATTCTTGAGTTTAATAAAATGTGAGCAAAATATATTTTTGCTGATTTTATATTTTTTTCTAAAATCAGAATGAGCGTAACTGACAAAATTTGAGGTGTGTAGACATGCAAATTTAGCTCAAACCAATCAATAAAAAAATAGTACAATCTATTTGGAGAAGTAATATTTTCTGTATTTTATTATGAAATCCCTTTTGTGTTTCGATTTTTGCTGAATGTGTGCTTTTGTGTTTAACAGAAGAATAGTCTTTTCAGTAATTACTACTATAGACAGCTCTGTGCCAGTTGGTGTATAAGGATAATAAAGTGGACTTCCTTTGAAAAGATGTGACTGGAAACTGATGCTAGTAGAAATTAGCATAAATTGCTTAAAATATGAAAGTAAAATTATTTATTTAAAAGAAAAGTGAAATAGTTGTATTGAATTTTAATATATGAAGTATGTCTGTTCTCACATTTGCGAAACTGCTTATGAAAGTTAAGACTGATATACTTGGCTTGGTTTTAAATTTCTGTGGTTTTTTATCTTAGAATTCTGTCTGCTGAAGATAATAATGTCTCAGATACACTGGATAATTGATTAAAACATTTTATATTTCTGATTATTGTAGCCTACTGTGTCTTGTTATTTTCTGCTTTTGTCAATAAAACTCATTTTTTGTCACTAATGATATTCATATTCATATAATATCAGTTAATTTGTGCTCTAACTCAAGCAATATAATGAGCATTTTCACCTGTGTTTTTCTTGAGATCTCATAGCATTTTTTGGTGATGGATTTTATCATCTTTATTCAAGTGAAGCAATTGATTTTTTTGAAAATTCTTTTAAAAACTTACTAGAATGATTAAATGCTTGAGGAGGTGCTGTCAATTCTGAGCTATGGCACAGAAAGTTACTTAGGTTTCCAGTAGGACAATGCTTCGAATAATGAGATAAATTTACTCCCCTAGGAATTAAAGATAGTAGCGTATATTTCTGTTATTAGCTTGCCATTATATTAAATTAATACTGTCAATGTAGCTGTATTTGCGTTAAACATTGAAATTAATTCCACATTTATAATTTGGTCAAGCAGTAGCCCTTCTAAACTGGTTTCTCCCTTCCCTCCCTTCCATTGTCCTTGACACCCACATCTCTCTTCAGCAAGCACTCCAGAATGATTAGGAGACTAGGATCGGAAAAGGGAAATTGTGATAGTATAAATAGATCTCTAGGGACCCCTTTGTCATGAATCCCCAAATTGATCCTGCAGATTTGAAGCCAGTATTCCCAAGATGTTTGAAATTTCATTATTGGGTATTGGCTTTTTTCAGCTGTCTGACCTTAAGGTCTGAATAGCAGAAACACCAGAAGTCCCTGAATTCATGGAAAATATAGTCCAGATTAGCACCATTCTCTCTGCAGCTACGTTTTGGTATAGAGAATAAAATATGGTGTAAAAAAGTAAAAACAATTAGGTGAAATATTGAAATATGAAGACAGGGTTTTATGTTAAACAAATGAAACTCTAAACCATTGAAAAATGTTACAAAATTATCTGGTAATTAGGGTAATTACTACTGAGAAAATCTGAAAAAATATTTTAATACACATATGAGTTATGATAGTTCTAGCATTATAATTGGTAGAACTGGTAACTGAGAACCGAGACCAACTTAAAAGATGTTTTAAGGACTGACTTACATCAGTACTCTAAATTCCATTTGTGTACTCTCAATACAATTCTAATATGAAAATTAAGTAAACCTTTACAGGTTTTTTTTTTTTTTTTAGAAGAGAGAGAGAGGGAAAGTGTATATGTGTGAGAGAGATAGAGGGAGAATCAATTTTATTTAGTTTTTCATGTGGTTTTTTGTTGCCCCAAGACTTAATTGTGTATGTGGTGGTAGGGTTTGACCCAGGTCCTCGCACATGTCAGGCAAGCACCATAACCACCGAGCTCCAGCATTTAAAGATTTTTTTGATGTGAAACATAAGTGATTATTGCTTTGAGAATACAATAAAATAAGCTGGGTGCAGTGGCACATGCCTGAAACCCAGTGTCTTGGGAAGCTAAGGCAGGAGGATCTCAAATACTAGGCCAGTTTTAGCAACTGGTTAAATTGGTTAGGCCCTAACCAATTTAGTGAGACGCCATCTCAAAATCAAAAACAAGAAGGGTTGGGTATGTGGCTTAGTAGCAAATCGCCCCTGAGTTCAGTCTCCAGTACCTTAAATAATAATAATAATTTAATAGAATATATGAATTGATAGATAATTGATAGGCAAAGTAACAGAAAGTAAAAAATGTGAATTGTGAAAATCTTTGATGTATTTATATTACCAAGGCAGTAATGTACTTACAATTGCCTCTGAGTTGGAGATTTTAAAACTCACTGTGTGTTTTGTGTTGTCTAGAATGTTGTTAGTTATCAGATATAGAATTAAAAATGAAATTATAAAATGGGGTTATTAGATTGGAGACAAAATATAGGTCCTCGTGAAGCTTGTTTATACTAAATGAGGAGAATGGAGAAGCTAGAGGGATATGCCACAGATTGAGAGTCTGTTGGTTTTAGAGATGTCATTTACTTTAAGAACCAAAA
>PVKS010029823.1:0-24986 GCA_004027875.1 Aplodontia rufa | reverse complement strand
GTCCCAAAATCCACGCTTTGCACAATGTACCTGAATTTGATGTAGATCCATTTTGAGAACCACAGGTGCATAAGTAAGTGAACCCTCAAAGAGCAAAATGATTAATATTAGTTCCTTTGATATTACATTTATATTTGTAATATAGACCATCTCACATGAGAGATAAGAAATTTTATTTTCTTTCTTTTTCTTCTTTTTTTTTCTTTTGATTTCTGAGGCTGGCTTTGAACTTGCACTCCTCCTGCCTCAGCCTCCAGAGTCACTGGGGTTACAGGCATGCACCACCATGCACAGCAAGAAAAAATTATCTTCCATTGCCTTTTTTTTTGGGGGGTGGGGGTTCTGGGGACCCAAGGGCACTCTTCCACTGAGCTACATCCCTAGCCATTTTTATTTTTATTTTTTTATTTTGAGACAAGGTCTTGCTGAGCTGCCCAGGCTGGCCTCAACTTGCCATTCACCTGCTCTGGTCTCCCAAGTGGCTGAGATTATATGAGCGAGCCACCATATCCAATCATTGCCAATATTCTAAAGACTTATTTAGCTACCAGTAGAAGAAACTCATGTTAATTAAATTAACTTCAAATTAGCATCAGGATAATTTTATCTTATCCTTTCCCTGACACACCTACACAATTCAAAACACTGTTCCACAGTCCAAAATGAGCTTTGAGTGGAGGTGGGAAAGAGTTGACTGTACAGCATTCAGAAGTTCAGCAAGCAGGAGCACAGATGTGACATCATGTTACAGTGACAGCTAGTTTCACAGTACTAGAAATAAAATCCAAAATGACAAATGCCAAGAGAAAGCAGGGTCAGGAAGCTGCAATGAGTTCCTAATTCACCTAAAATGTAGCATTAAGGAGATTCTTTCATTCATTCATTCAATAAATATTCAACATCTATCATGCCAGCCACTGTCAGACATGAGATACAAAAGTCAAAAAAATGAAGTCCCTGCCCTCATTGAGTTTTCATTCCACCACAGTGTGAACCAAGTGCATTCCATGCATAGGACACTGTGCCAGGTATCAGTCAAGAGGGTTGAGTGAGGGCTTCCCCTGGGAGTACTGATGTACAATTACTCAAAAATACATTGCTAGGTCCGTCAGACGCAGAGATCAAGGAAGACTGAATCTAGAGCTGGGAACGTAGCTCAGTGGTACAGCACTTAACTAGCATAAGTGGGGCCCTGGATTTAATCCCCAGCACCACAAGAAAATATAAAAAATAAGGACTGAATTTGACATCATGGAGTTTACAATTTGGGAGTGTAGAGAAATAGGCAAGCAGCTACTTCTAAGACGATACAGAGATATACATGGAGTGCTTTTGAAGATGGGTGAGCGAGAGATGAGACTGGAAAAATAGTTTGGGAACAGACTGTGGAGGCGTTGAATACGAGGGTCAGGAGCTGGGCTTCATTCTGTAAGCTGAAAGGCCTTGGAAGGTTCTTAATGTGAAAAGTGGTATGACCAGATTTGTGTGAATAAAACGTAAAAGGTAGAAAGTTACCTGGAGGGGTTGGAGTGTTGGCTCAGTGGTTTCAGCGCTTGCCTGGCAAGCACGAGGACCCTGGTTCAAACCCCAGCACCATGTACACAACTAAATGTTGAAGCAACTAAGGCCATGCGAAAAACTAAACAAAGTTGTTTCTCTCTTAAAAAGAAAGAAAGAAAGAAAGAAAGAAAGAAAGAAAGAAAGAAAGAAAGATAGATAGATAGTTACCTGGAGACAGAACAAGTAAGAAGTTATTGTAATAGTCCAAGCAATGAATAATAAAGGTCAGAGTCGGGATTGTGAGAGTGAAAAATGAAAGAAGGAGTCAAATTCAAGATTTTCAGAGGGAAATAAAAGCATACAAGAGAAAGGATGTGGGGCTGGAGGGGTGGCTCAGTGGTTGAAGCACTTTCCTGGCATGCATGAGGACCCAGGTTCAAACCCCAGCACCACATACACAACCAAGTGTCAGAGAAACAAAGGCCAGATGAAAAAATAAACAAAACTGATTCTTTCTCACTCTCTCCCTTAAAGAGAGAGAGAGAGAGAGAGAGGATGTAGGGAGAGAGGTGGAAGAGAAATTGAAACTTAGTCTGGGTGATTGTGTACATAGGGATCCTATTAACCAAGCGGAAACTGGAGAGAAGAGTTCAGTCCAAGGCGTGGGAATGAGGGTAGAAGTGACGACCTGTTCCACTTGGCTAGCTGGGAAATATCCAGTTGGCATGTCTGGGAGTCGTTGGATATATAGGTCAGTAGTTCAGGAGGATGCTGAAGCTGGAGACGGCAGTCGACAGGATAATTGAAATTATGGGCGAGAGGGGAATAGATGCCCAAGAGATGGCTAGAGTCACAGAAATCAACGAAAGAAACCAGAAAGAGTTTGTCAGCGAAGCAGCAAAAGAAGTGGAGTGGGATGGTATCCTAGGAACCATGGAGAATAGTTTCCAGAAGAAAGCAAGTGATCGAAAGGTGAGAGCTGGCCAGTTGTGGTGACACATGCCTATAAACCCGGCTACTCCGGAGGCTGAGGCAGGAGGACCACAAGTTCAAGGCCAGCGTGAGCAACTTAGCAAGGCCCTAAGCAACTTAGTGAGACTCAAAATAAAAAGGGCTGATGTGGCTTAGTGGTTCAATCCCTGGTACCAAATAAATAAAGAAAGAAAAGAAAAAGGCAAGAAATGATGCCTGAACACAGCTCCATGGTCAAAGACCTCAACTCTCTCCTGACTGAAACACCATCCATATGCAGATGACTCCCATCCAAGTCTTTCTTCCAAATGTAACTCTTCAATTCATCCTTCTGGACAGAATGTTTAGACGACTTTTCCATGTGCCAAACACTATACTCAGGATCCCATCCTCTAGGCACCCCATGTAGGGAGATTCACAGACACATACCAGAAGGTTCTACCTAGTGTGATGAGTGCAAAGGCCCCTCCCCCAATCCCAGGCCTGGAGAGTTGTCAAGTGTCCTGAAGGGAGTGATCTCTGACTGATGCATGAAGGAGGGACAGGGTTACGTAGGAGGAAGGGGAGCCCAGGGGCCCTCAAGCACGGAGCTGAGGGATGGCTAGTGTCTTCAGGGAACTGGAGGGACTTTACTGCAAGTGAGAGGACTGAGCACAGGTAAGTCTGGGACATGGATAGAAGACAGATGCTAGAGTTTTAAAGATTCACTATTTGTAGAATAAAAATTATAAAAACAAACATACATGTGATTCTGACCATGTGCACCTAGGATGTTTTAAGTACTCAGCTGGTATCAACTAATTGTGACTGCACTCCTATAAGGTAAGTACTATTAGAATTCCCTACTTGCCTAATTCTTATAGTGATTTATTGACAAGTTTTGAGCAAATAACTGTACGAGCAGGAGGTCCCTGCAGAGGCATCATGGTCAGCAGAGGACAGTGGAAGCCATGATTGTGACCCTCCCAAAGCAGCCTCCTCTGTGTTCTCCATCTCAGCTCCTGGCACCACCACCTTCCCCTCACTGAGCTAGACACTGGGGGGTCTGCCTTTCCTGCCCACTTTTAGCCACTCACTAGACCTTGTCGATTTTGCCTTCGCTATTTTCTGCTCTTCACTCTCTCCTCTCTCTTAGGTAGACCCTGCCACAACCTCTGCCCTTAGTGCTCCAGGCTTCTCCAGGTAGGTCCTCCTTTAAATAGCCTCTCAGGAATCCAACATGAGTCAGGCAGAGGCAGGAGGAGCCCAATCGAGTTCTAGGACAAACTGGGTAACTTAGGGAGACCCTGTCTCAGAATTTAAAAAAAATTAAAAAGGGCTGAGGATTTAGCTCAGTGATAAAAGCAACCCTGGGTTCAATCTCTAATACCAAAGGGAAAAAAAAGTAGAATCAAACATGACCAATAAGGCCTCAACTTCACAATTCATAATTGAACCACTATCCAAGCAAGCACTCTACTGTGGAGACACACCCTCTAGCCATAGGCCTCAACCTTTTATTATTTATTTATTTATTTATTTATTTATTTTGGTACTGGGGATTGAACCCAGTGGCACTTAACCACTGAGCCACATCCCCAGCCCTTTTATTTTTTTTTTTTTTATCTTGAGACAGAGTCTTATTAAATTGCTGAAGCTGGCTTTAAACTTGCGATCCTCCTGCCTTAGCCTCCTGTGTCGCTGGGATTACAGGCATGTGCTTACCACATCTCATTAGGTCTCAACTTTAAACACACTAGTGCTTCCCACAGCCCATGAGTGTGCCATGGCCCAGACAGACACATGTCCTAGCAAGCGATGACAGCCAGTAGTCTCTGTTAGGTAGAACTTGACCTAGGCAATGCCATTTTTAATCTTATCCTCCATCCTAAACCCCAGACCCACCTAATCCATAAATTCTAGACCCACCTATCCCTAAACCCCTGACCCACCCATCCTTAAACCCAGGACCCACCTACAACTCCACCATCATGCAAAGAAACACTAAACACTCCATCACGAGAAAGGACCCTTCCCTGACAACTCCCTAACAGTGCCTAATCCTCTTTTCCCTTAGTCCTCTGCATCTTCCCCCAGTCCGTAAGCAGAAGACAGGTCCCAGACTCTACTGGACCCCTTCCACAGGTTTCTCCCAATAAACCTGTGTTCTGTTAAGCTACCACCATGTTCCTCTCTTTATTTCTTCCGCTCACTTTTTTCCTTACAGCCTCTAAATACCAGATTCTTCTCTCATTTCTTTCTGTAAAATAACTCAATTCTCACAACAATCCTATATTTTACAGTGGGGGAAACTGAGGAACAAAAACTTTAGATCACTTGACAGAAGATGCAGGGTTGATAGAACTGGGATGGACTTCCGGGCTCCAGGGTATATACCCTTGACCTACTCTCTAATCTGGGGAAGCTAGAGAAAATCAGGTCCCATGAGATTTGGGTAGAGATAAAATGATATAAAACTTAACTAAGATTTCACAATCAACCTGCTATAGGAGCTACTTCCATCTCCCCTTACACTCCTGGGGAATCTCAAGCGCACAAATCTAGCTCCTACTCTCTACCTCCCTCTCCTGCACCCCACACACACATTCACTGATGAGTGGTAGCCCTTTGGTTTTGCCAGCCTTGTCCCCAGCTCCCTGGCCTCTGGCTGCGTACCTTGGGATGTGACCACACCAGCCCTCTTTCAGTCTCTCAGGGCTCTGAATCAGCTTCTGGAATGCAGGGGCCATGCTTCCTCTTTGTTCGTCCACTGCCTCACCCAGTTCTGGGACAAGGTGGCACTACCAAATGACATGGACTACTGGCTGCTGGGTTATGCCTGCTCTTTCTAACCAACCTCGTATCCCCCACATCCAGGAAGCTCATTGTAAAGCATTCAGTTTTACAATAATGCATCAATATTGTGATTCTGTTTTGTTTTTCTTTGAAAGTGACACTTATTTGCTAAGCTCCATGGTGTGCTCCTGTAAACGCAACCACTTGGGAGGCTGATGAAGCTCCCTGAAGGTGGGGATGTTTTCTTCCTCCTTATATTCAAAAGTCCAATGAGATATCTGTGGAGTATAAATGAATTTGAGAGCTTTTCAATAACACAAAAGTGATATCAGGCCTGAATCCCAGCTACTCTGGAGCCTCAGACAGGAGGAGCCCAAGTTTGAGACCAGCCTCAGCAATTTTTTAAAAGAGAGAGATGGACAGTGAGAGAGAGAGAGAATAAATTTTATTTAGTTTTTTCATCTGGTTTTCATTGCTCTGAAACTTAGTTGTTGTATATGTGGTGCTGGGGTTCAAACCCAGGTCCTCAAGCATGTCAGGCACTCACCATAACCTCTGAGTCATCACACCAGCCCCCAGCCTCAGCAATTTAACAAGACTCTATCTCAAAAATTTAAAAATGAGGGCTGGAGCAGTAACTCAGTGGTTATGGCGCCTGCCCAGCATGCTCGAGTACGGGAGTTCAAACCCCAGCACCACGTTGCTACGAAGTCTCTGAGCAATGAAAGCTGCATGAAAAACTAAATGAAAATTGTTTCTTTCTCTCTCTCTCTGTCACTGTCCCTCTCTCTTTAAAAAAATTTTTTTTAAATGAAAAGGGCTAGGGATGTGGCTCAGTGAAAGCTCAATCCCCAGTACCAAAAATAACAATAACAATTCAGGCCTGGGGATGTGCTCAGTGAAAGAGTGCATTCTTAGCCCACACAAGGCCCTGGATTTGATCCCCAGCACCACACACAAAATCAAACAGGAAAATAATATAGCATTCATGATATCCAAGTTGTAATGCGTGCTAATAATGAAGCAAAATGTTCTAAATTGCTTTTTTACACATTATTTTTATTTTTTTTTAAAGAAAGAGGGACAGTGAGAGAGAGAGAGAGAGAAACAACTTTAGTTTTTCACGTGGCCTTTGTTGCTACAACACTCAGTTGTGTATATGGTGCTGGGGTTAAAACTCGGGTCCTCAGGCATGCTAGGCAAGCGCTGTAACTGCTGAGCCACCGCTTCAGGGCCTATTTTTATATTTTTGACATAAGGTCTACTAAATTGCCCACACTGGCCACTAACTTGTGATCCTCCTGCCTCAGCCTCCGAGGAGGGATTACAGGCATATACCATTGCACCCCACCCAGCCTGTAAGTAGTTTATGTTTGAAGAATTTAAATTTCTGCAATAAAGTTTTTGTCCGTGAGCTCTTTCTTTTGTCCTTCCTTCCCCTTTCAAAGAAAGAAACCCCTTCCCCCAAGCCTGCTCCCCCAAGATTGGATTTAGATAAGCCTAGAGCCAAACCACCCAGCAGATTGCAGAACAATTGGCCTTCAGGTGGGGCTTGCTGCAAGATTTGAGTTCTTAGGGGTCACCTGAGTGCAGGTTTTGTAGAGCCTCCCCCATCTCCCTGGGGGGTTTTTCTCTCTCTCCCACCCTCATTTATCTATGGAACTGGGCTTTGCAGAGTATTAGCTGACTCCCCATCCCTCCCTCAGTCCCTGCCCTCCCACCATCACCCCCACACCCACTGATTGCACCCTGGAGAGTTCCTGCTGGGACTCTGAGCTCAAAGGCAGGAACTGGGTGGGGTGATTCTACCTCCTTACAGGAAATTCCAGGTGTCCCTCACCTGCCTGACTTGATCCCATTTCTTGGAACAAGGAAGCTCAGCTTCTGACTTTGCTCCTTGGTGCCTGTCCCCTGGTTCCAATCTGCCACCTAGTACCAAAGTGCACCTACACATTTCCAAACTATACTCTGAAGACACCAAAATAACATTGAGGCGGATTTTCATTATTTAAAAAAAAATCCAATATTTTCCAAAGACAAGGCTTAATTACTTTTTTATTAGTGTTAACTTGAATTGTAGTGTGCATGTGTGTGTGGGCTTGTTTTTGTTTTCTTTTTTGGTCCCGGAAATGAACCCAGGGGTTCTTAACCACTGTGCCACATCCCAGCCCTTTTTATTGCTTTATTTTGAGGCAGGGTCTTTCTAAATTACTCAGGGCCTGAGTTGCAGAGGATGGTCCTGAACTTGCGACCCTCCTGCCTCAGCTTCTTCAGTCACTGGATTACAGACATGCACCACCACTCCTGGATGTGTGCGCTTGTTTATAGCTATTCATTCACCATACATTTTTCTTGAGCATCTGTGTTCTGTGATATGCCAGCCCAGTGTGGTGTTAGGTACTGATGAAAGCCAATACAACCAGCTTCTTTCTCAAGGAGCAAGAAGTCCTGTGGGGAAGACAGGCAAGTGCAAACACAAAGATCTTCACTGTAAATTACAAGTGCCACTGCTGACTGGGGCAGATGATGAAGACAGCCACCGAGCTGCTTCCAAAGAACACTGGCCCAAGCACTTCCAGCTCTCCCCCAGCTCCCCTGTGCCTACCCAAGGCAAAGACAGCAAGCCCTGTCTTAGTGTTTCTTCTCCTCATCCCCCATGCTCTTCCACACTCCCAACCCATTCACCAGGCCCTGGGCCCTCCGGTGTCTCTTCCTGGGATAGATGATAAATAGATACATAGATAGATAGATGATAGATAGATAGGATCAATTTTATTTAGTTTTCATGTGGCTTTCATTGTTCTGACTCTTCGTTGTGTACATGGTGCTAGGGTTCAAACTCTTGTCCTTGCCAGGCAAGTGCTATAACTGTTGAGCCACTGTTCCAGTCCCCCCACCTCCAGGACATTTCTTATTTCATGTACTTGTTCACTCACTCATTCTGTCAATCATCCACTATTCTTTGCACCCCAGTCATATGTCAAGGCCTTGGTGCAGGCACTGGGAAATGTTTCTGAGCAAGATCCTGCCCTTGGAGGAAATGGGTGTCATTCTCCTGGTGGGAACATCAGAGAATAAATATTTAAGCAAGTAAATGTAAAATAACTTCAGGTATGTATAACTGCTATGAAGAAAATGTAAAATGCCTGTGACTTAGGACAGTGCCTGGAGGCCATAGTGGACTATTTCCTCAGGTGTAAAGACCTCTCTAACTGGGCATAGCGGTGCACACCTGTAATCCCAGTGGTAGTAGCTGGGGAGGCTGAGGCAGGAGGATTGCAACTTTAAAGCCAGCCTTAGCAATTTAGCAAGGTCCTAAGCAGCTTAGGATCCTGTCTCAAAATAAAAAAAAATAAAAATGGACTGGGGTTGTGGTTTAGTGGCTAAGTGGCTCTCTAAGGAGGGGATATGAGGCTGAGGAGTGGATGACACAAGTCTGCACAGATACCTGGTAAAAAGATAGGAAGCTGAAAACACAGGTTGGGACGAGGGCTGAAGATGAGAATGAACGGAGCCTGACTGAGGAGCAGAGGAAGGCCAGCCAGGCAGGAGCACCCATCCCTGGAGACCTGCAGTGGAGGAATGAGTCAGTGTATGCCTGCCTGGAATGACAGGTGGCATGGGCAAACATGCTGGAGACTTGTAAGCAAGCTGAAGACATTTTTTTCTTTTTCTTTCTTTCTTTCTTTTTTTTTTTTTTTTTTTTTGAGAGAGAAATGGAGAGAGGGAGAAAGAGGGGCAAGAGAAGATCAATTTTATTTATTTTTCATGTGGCCTTTGATTCTCCAAAACTTAGTTGTGTATGTGATGCTGAGGTTCAAACCCAGGTCCTTACGCATGCCTGGCAAGCGCTCCAACTGCTCCGCCCCCACTCCAGCACCCAGGCTGGATATTGTTTAATTATGGGTACTGAGGATTGAGCCCAGGGACACTCCAACTACTTAGCTACATCCCAGCCCTTTATTTTTTTTTCTTTGAGGGAGGATCTCTCTAAGTTGCTCAGGCTGGCCTTGAACTTGCGATCCTGCCTCAGCTTCCCAAGTCACTAGAATCATAGGCATATACCACCCAAGTCTGACAGTTAATTATTTTATAAACATATTACAAATAAAACTTACAGTGTCCCAGCCCTTTGTATACACTCAAGCAAAGGTTCCACAACACCAGCCTTGTGGGAAAGGTATGCTTACCCATTTGTGGGAGGAGAACACTGGGGCCGGAATTATCAATAAACGTACAAGATTAAGATTTGAAATGTAAACTTCTGCTTTACAGTATAATAGACACCAGGGGAGGTCATAGAACCAGATATTAAATGCTGTGTTTAAATATGGAAAAAGAAGGGGAGTGGTGGCTCAGCAGTTTTGGCACTTGCTGGCACGCACGAGGACACAGGTTCAAACCCAGCACCAAGTACAATGTCGGAGCAACCAAAGTCAAATGAAAAACTAAATGAAATTGATTCTCTCTTTCTCCCTCTCTCTCACTGTCCCTCTCTCTCTCAAAAAAAAAAAAAATGGAAGAAAAAAAGTAAAAACAAACACACACCCTTATTTACCACTCCGTAACAAGAGTTTTCCAAAACTTTTCAACACTTCTCAAAAGGCGTCTCTGAGCTGGGCGTTGTGGTGCGTGCCGGTAATCCCAGCAACTCCAGAGGCTAAGACAGGAAAATTGCAAATTCAAGAACAGGCTGAGTAACTCAGAGAGACTCTGTCTCTAAATACAAATAAAAAGGACTGGGGCCTGGGGATGTGACTTAGTGGTAGAGTGTCCTTGGGTTCAATTCCCCCCCACACAAACATCAGGAAAAAAAAAAAAAAACCATGTCCAAAGTTCAAATAAACCCTTCAAATCATTGCACATTCTTTCAATAGGCTTATCCTGGAGGCAAAAAGGTTTTGAGGCCTACTTGCTTGGGGCACTGGCACGTGCTCTGTGAGCATTGTTTTAAATACCCTCAATTAAAACCTCATAAGACTATAAACCATTCTTTGTCCTCCTTTGGGCCTTGTAGACTGGTAACTTTGAGGCCTGGTGTCATGCTCCTTTGAAATTCTGACGAACTCCCCAGCAATTAATCATTATTCCTGCTTCTCCTTTAGAACCTCGGCTCTCCCAGAGGGATGTGTTCTCCTAGGGGCCCAGCCTCTGGGACAGCAATGAGTGCATAAATCCCTTGGGGGCCTTGCTCTGACTCAGCTTAGGGATTGCCTACTTTCTAGATTTTATTTATTTATTTAGTACCAGGGATTGAACCCAGGGGCACTTAATCACTGAGCCACATCCACAACCATTTGTATTTTTTATTTTGAAACAGGGTCTCGCTAAGTTGCTTAGGGCCTCGATAGGTTGCTGAGGCTGACTTTGAACTAGAGATCTTCTTGCCTCAGCCTCCCCAGACAGCCCAAGATTTGTCTATTTTTACAAACTAAGTCTCAGGCGATGCCCAGGTGGCTTCTGGTGGTTCATACTTGGAAGAGTAAAGTGCTAACCCAGACCTTCTCACCTGGCAGGATTGTTTTCCTGAACTAGGCAAAAAATAAACCAAAGTCAGTATATCTGCAGGAGTCTGGGCAGCCTCTTTTTCTCTGCTTTGCAGCTGGCAGCCTGGACCAAACGTTTAGTAATTTCAGCCATAAACTCACTGAACACCCTGGGAAATCGGATAAGATCACCACTCCCAGGTGCTTGACACAGTCCTAGTTTACATGTGATTAGAGAACATCTCATTATCTTTAAACCCTCAGGTTAAGAGTAGGGTGGGCAGGTGGTTCTTACATTCTTTCCCCACCAGCCCAGTGGGGCTCCTGCACTTGAAGGAGCCCCCTCCTTGGTAGGGGTGTTGCTCCTCTCCACCCAGAACAGGGTTGTCACTCCAGTCCCTCTTCTTCCCCTTTCCCCCAGATTCACCTGAGGCCTAGCTCTTCCCCCTAGGGATAGCACCTGGCTATCAAGGCTACCATCCCATAATCTCTCAAGATCATTTTAGGCAACTGGTACATGAAAGACAGTGCTCTAGAGGAATCACCAAATAAAATGGCCTAAAGTTGAATATGTAAAAACAGAACCCACCATTTATAAGACATAAGAATGAATTATTCAGCCAGGCACAGTGGCACAGGCCTGACCTGTGATTCCCCACTAATCCCAGCAATTTGGGAGGCTGAAGCAGGAGTGTCACAAATTCAAGGCCAGCCTCAACAATTTAGCAAACCCAGTAACTTACCAACTTACCAAGATCCCATCTCAAAATAGAAAATAAAAATGGGGGCTGGAGCGGTGGCTCAGTGGTTTCGGCGCTTGCCTGGCAAGCACGAGGACCCGAGTTCAAACCCCAGCACCACGTACACAACTAAGTGTTGGAGCAACGAGGGCCATGTGAAAAACTAAATAAAGTTGTTTCTCTCTTTCTCTGTCTCTCTCACTGTCCCTCTCTCTTTAAAAAAAAAAAAAAAAGAGTGATCAAAAAATAAAAATGTAGCTCAGTGGTAAAGCACCTCTGTTCAATCCCCAGTACCAAAAAAATAAAAATAAATAATTATGCCTTAAGTAAGGAATCCAACTATGTCTTACAGCAAACAATGATTGTCCTTTTAACCAACATGTTTTCACCTATATTTTTTAACAAGAATTATGCCTTTAATAGTACAGCATAGGTATTCTAAATTCAAAACCTGTAAGATTTGGCAGTATAAATTAACCCTCAGAGGAGACACATGCTCCTTTGTTAGATTATTTTGTTGACTGGGAATTTAAAAAAAAATATCTATTATTGTCCCTTTCTCTTCCCAAGCCTACTAGGTGTTTCCCTCCAGAAGGCTCTTAAGTCTAGCTGCTCTTCTCCATCCCCACGGCACCAACGCTTAGGATGGTGTGTACACGTCGGTCACCTGTGGTCTATACTGGGTCAGTAGCTTCCAAACTGATTGGACTGGAGACTTTTCTTTCCCACTTCAGATTACGCACATCTCCATCACACCATGCCCCTACTCAGAAGCCCTTAGCAGCTGCCTCCCTATCCACCAAGGAAAACTCAACTTCACCTTCGAGGCTACCGCAAGTGACTTTACCTCTCTGAGCCTTAATTATTCGTTTAAAAACCATCGATCATAATACCAGCCTCTCAAATTGTTACTGGCAGCCAGCCAGAAACGCTGTCTGGATGCCCAGCTGACTGGATTCTGCTGCCTGCCGCTGAAGACATAGGTAAATGATAATCCGGCATGGTGGTGTACGTCTGCCTGTGATCCCAGCAGCTCAGGAGACTTAGGCACAAGGACCACAAGTTCAAGACCAGCTTTATCAATTTAGTGAGACCTTGTCTGAAAATAATAAAGAGAGCTAGGGATGTAATTCAATGGTAAAGCACCCCTGGGTTCAGTCTCCAATGCAAGAGAGAAAGAGAAAGAGAGAGAGAGAGAGAGAGAGAAATAGGCAAACAATGAAAAAAGAATTGAAATCGGGGCTCTTTACCACTGTATTCCCAGCCCTTTTTTATGTTGTGTTTTGAGACCAGGTCTGGCTAAATTGCTGAGGCTGGCCTTGAATTTAAGTTTCTCTTGCCTCACCATCCCAAGTGCCTGGGATTACGGTGTGTGCCACTGACCTGGCTGGGTTTTTTGTTTTTGTTTTTGTTCCCTGCTCTGCCCCCTCCTTCCTGGGCATTGAACCCAGGGCCTCATGCATGCTAGCTAGCACTTTACCACCCAACTTCTTCTTTTTCAAATTAATTATTTTATTATTACTGTTATTTTTGCTGTAGTGGGGAGGGGGTGCTCTACTACTGAGCCACATTCCCAGCCCTTTTCTTTTTTGGAAGGCAGTGAGAGAGAGAGAGAGAGAGAGAGAGAGAGAATCAACTTTATTTAGTTTTTCATCTGGTTTTCATTGCTCTGACATTTAGCTGTGTATGTGGTGCTGGGGTTTGAACCTAAGTCCTCGCACATGCGAGCCAAGCGCCATAACCGCTGAGCCATCGCTCCAGACCTGTTTTTACTCTCTTATTTTGGGAGGGTCTTTCGAGGTTGCCTGGGCAAGGGGAGTGACTGTTACTGTAGACATGCACCATCCAGCCTGACCTCAGATGTTTTTGTACTTTGCTTTTTATTTTTTTCTTGGCACTACTGGATATTGAGCCCAGGGGTGCTTTATCACCAAGCTACATCCCTAGCCATTTTTATTTTTTATTTTGAGATAGGATCTCCATAAATTGCCCAGGCTGGGTTTTAATTTGGGTTCCTCCTGCCTCAATCTCATATAGGCCTGCACCACCACACTTGGCTTAGATGGGCTTTAAGGATGACAGGGTTTGGGATGTAGCTCAGTGGTAAAGCACTTGCCTCTCATCCACAATGTCCTGGGTTCATCCCCAGTTCCAAAAAAAAGAAAGAAAAAAGATGACCAGCGTTACCCCCACATTGCCCACACCCAATCTCTTGATTCTTCTATATTTCTCCCCTACAAGTGATAAATGTTTAGATTGTGAATTTTCCAGAATTAAATGATCTTGTAAGTATTATTTGGATTTGAGGGGGGCCGGGTAAAGAGTATGTTACATTGTTGATTGTCTCCCTAAATCCCTCTCTATCCTTCCTCCCTCTCCCTGTCCCCCCTCCTCTCCCTGTATTTAATTTTTTATTTTTTTGCGTTCTGGGGATTGAACCTAGGGCCTCATGCATGCCAGCATGCACTCCACCACTTAGCTATACTTCCTAGCATGTGGAAAGCCCTGGATTCAATACCCATACACAAAGCAGGTTGGGGGGCAAGTGATTAACATATACCATCCAGATTTGTATAAGTACACTCTCTGATGTCCACACAGGGGCAAAATCACCTAAGAGCACATCTTTCAGATGCCATCCTCATTATTCAGCAATCCATTGCTATAACAAAGCTTACTCAATTAAACTGGGTGTGGTGGCACACACCTATAATCCCAGTGACTTGGGAGGCTGAGGCAGGAGGATCGCAAGTTCAAAGCCAGCCTCAGCAATTTACTGAGGCCCTAAGCAACTTAGTGAGACCCTGTCTCAAAAGAAAAAGTAAAAAGGGCTGAGAATGTGGTTCAGTGGTTAAGCACCCCTGGTACTAAAAAACAAACAAACAACAAAATTCAATTATACATCTGTCAAAAATTAGTACTATTTAGTCTCATCACTGAGTTCTAACTCTCCAACATGTACTTGCTGAAAACATTCCATGTGTTGTGAGTTTGCTAGATTTTGCCAAACACTAACAACATTTTTGACAATTTCAGTACCAAATGGAATTTTGTATTTATTACGTAAATTATGTAATCCATGCTTGAGAGAGATATAAAGAAAAGATATATATATTTAAGCACAGAAAAGAAACGGGGAGCAGTGGCACACTCCTGTAATCCCAGCTTCTTGTGAGGTCAAGTTCCAGGCCAGCCTGGAGACCTGTCTTAAAATAAAAAATAAAAAGGTCTGGGAATGTGGCTCAGTGGTGCAGAGCTCCTGAGTTCAATCCCTACTACGCCCTCCCCCCCAAAAAAGTGAAGTTATACTGATGTTGTAAGAAGAAATCATGGAGCCAGGTGTGGTGGTTATGCTTGTAAAACTAGAGGCTGGGAGGCTGAGGCAGGAGGATGGCAAGTTCAGCCACCCTCAGCAACTTAGGTCCTAAGCAATTTAGCAAGACCTCATCTCAAAATAAAATATAAAAAGGTCTGGGGATGTGGCTCAGTGGTTATGCACCCTGGTTTCAATGCCTGGTACAAAAAGAAAAGAAAAGAAAAGGAAAACGAAAAAAGGAATCATGGGATGTTAGCACTGACTGCAGTCTGAACCCTACACTTGATGCTGCAGAAACTGCAGGGTTCTTTCCTAAGGGAAGTGCATGACTGGACTATAATTACAGTGACTTTGGAAATATGAGGCCTTTGGGTCCCAGAATATAATTCATGTTCTTGCTTGTTCAAATCACAGTGGCACTGAACTCCAAATACTATGTTCTAGAAGAGAAAAAAAAAAAATTTGCACAATAGAAAAGAAAAATTAGATCAAGGAAGGTTCAAAACAGAATTTCTTATCAGATTGTTAATGAAGTCACTTATTCATACTAAAAAAAAAAAAGTGTTTTTGTCTAAGAGACAGGAAAGCTACACTAGTTTCCACTCTGCTATTTACAAGTCACATGTGTGACTTTGGTTATCTCCATATTGATTTCCTCATCTGTAAAATGGGAATTATCCTATTTTCCAAACCTATTTTCATTAAACCAAATGAAGCAGATTATGAGCTGGGTGCAAAGACTCACACCTGTAATCTCAGTGACTCTGGAGGTTTAGGCAGGAGGATCGCAAGTTCAAGGCCAGCCTAGGGAATTTAGCAAGATCCTGCATCAAAATAAAAAATAAAAAGGTATGGGGATGTAGCTCAGAGGTAGAGTGTCCCTAGGTTTCACCTCTAGGACCACAAGGGGGAAAAAAAAACAGATTGTCAAACAAGTAAACAAATATTTATTTATTTATTTTTATTTTGGGTACTGGGGATTGAAACCAGGACACTCTACCACTGAGCTACATCCCCACCCCTTTTTATTTTCTGTTTTGAGACAGGGTCTTGCTAAGTTGCCCAGGCTGGCCTGGAACTTGCGATCCTCCTCCCTCAGCCTCCTGAGCCACGGAAATTACCCAGGATGAGAGTACATCTAAGTATTCAGAATCATGCAAAGCAAAGTGTTAGTGAGAAGCAGGAGGAGCACGAAGTGCATAGACTAAGGTCTGATAAATCAGTCGCTTCAGAGTTTCCCAGCCATCATGCTCTTCCCTGCAGTAATACGTCTCCAATTTGAACTGATATTTTTGTGGATGTTCACATCAGGATGTGCATACCTGTTTCGCAAAACTGGTTTCTATTTCTGTCTCCTCCATGAGACAGTACACTCTTTGAGGATGGAAACCGGGTCTTTTTCAGCAGGATGCTTGAGGGCATCCCCTTATCCTGCACCCCATTGCCGTCAGCCTTCCCAAGACAAGATTCCTCTACTCCTCAGGATCTGCCAGCCAGATTCCTACCCGGAGCTCCTCCCCACCACGCAGACTTTAGAATCGCATGAACCCTCTCCGTTTTTATCTCTTTCTCATCTGAATAATGCCTAGCAGCCATCACTGAAGGTAGTCAGAAAGCTGGCTGAAGGATGACTGAATCAGACACATGAATTATGAGATCAGTCTTCAAGAATGCTCTCTTCCTGTCAGTGGAGGTCTCCTCCATGTAAACCTCCAAGATGGATCATTTGATGGTTTTGGTTTGATTATTCAAGAAGTCACTCGTAGTAGCTTGTGATTTTGCTGAAGAAAGAATGTGGACGACGCACAGGCCAGGCCCGGGTCCAGGCACTTAGCTCCGGGGTCGCCTGCTCAGCCCCAGCTCCTCCGTGTGGCTTTCTTATCACTGCCTTTTTTGTCACATGTCTAGCGAAGCCAGGAATCCGGATCTTTTGACTCTGAAATCCATGTTCTTTCTTCTGTAGTTCTCAAATAGATTAGAATTTTCAAAGCTGTTGTGTTATCTCAGTGGCTTCCCACAACAACCCACACAAAGTGGGTGTTATTATTCTCCCTTTGCTGATTAAAAGAGAGGTTCAGCGAAGCCTCTGTGAAATTTGTTGAAGGTCACCCAGCTGATAGGACCCTGGAATCCAAGATTTCTGGCTCCAAATAAATGCTCTCTTTCCTTTACCATAATGCAATAATGTTGGGCAAGATGAGGCAGCTGGGCATAGTGGTACACGCCTGTAATCCCAGCTACCCAGGAGGCCGAAGCAGGAGGATTGCAAGTTCCAGGACAACCTGGGCCACTTAGGGAGACCTGTGTCAAAATAAACAAATTAAAAGGACTGGGGTGTAGCTCAGTGTTAGAGCTTACGTAGCTCGCTTGTAGCCCTGGGTTCAACCCCCAGGACTGCAATACATAAATAAACGGTGCAAGAGGCTATGGATTAGCTTGGTGGTAGAGTGCTTGCCTAGCATGCATGAGACCCTGTGCTGAATTTCCAGTAGGACAAAAATATATATAAATACAGAACAAATACAGTAGTATAATACCAAAATGGTGGCAAGAGGAAATGTGTTATAGAATATAGTTTCCTAAATTAGGCTCACACTTATATGATCAAGTATTTTTCAACAGATGTGCCAAGATAGCTAATTCAGTGGAGAAAAGGTCATCTTTTCAATAATAAGTACTGGAACCGTTGGATATCTACATTCAAAAAATTAACATTGAACCTAACTTCTCAACCATACAAAGATTAATTCAAAATGAATCATAAGTGTAAGAACTAAAATGAATTTTTAGTTCTTAAAAGGCACAGTGGAGCATACCTTATAATCTTGGGGACTCAGTAGGCAAAGAGAATCAGCTTGAGGCCAGTCTCAGCAATTTAGCAAGACCTTATCTCAAATGCAAATAAAAACTACATTAAGATTTCACCTCACGGGGCTGGAGTGGTGGCTCAGCGGTTAAGGCACTTGCTGGCACGTACAAGTACCCGAGTTCAAACCCCAGCACCATGTACACAACATTCAAGTGTCTGAGCAACGAAGGCCGCATGAAAAACTAAATAAAATTGATTCTCTCTCTCACTGTCCCTCTCTCTTTAAAAAAAATTTTTTTTCACCTCACACCAGTCATATTGGCAAAAATGAAAACAAACAATAATAGATGCTGGAGGGGCTGTGGAGAGATAGGAACACTAGCACACTGTTGGTGGAGCTGCAGACTGGTACAGCCCCTCTGGAAAGCAGTGTGGAGAATCCTCAAAAAATTAGGGATGAGACCACCATATGACCCTGCTATTCCTCTCTTGGGTATTTTTTCAGGGGATTTAGAATCAGCACATTATAGTGACACAGCAATATCTATGTTCATAGCAGCTCAATTTACTATTGCTAGATTATGGAAACAACCCAGATGTCCCTCAATGGATGAATGGATCCAAAAACTATGGTACATTTATACCATGGAATATTACACAGCAATTAGGAACAATGATATGGCAGCCTTTGAAGGTAAATGGGTGGCTATGGAAGAAATTATGCTGAGTAAAATCAGCATAACCCAGAGAACCAAGGGTCGAATGTCTTCACTCATCTGTGGAGGCTGGAGCTAGACCCTGGCTATTGAGAAAGGAGGTCAATTCTCATGTTTTAAATCCGGAAAAGGTGTAGTTACGTACAACCTAAGGCATTCGTAGAGATGTATTGGGAAGGAGGGATGAGGGAGGGATGAGGGTGAGTAATTGGGGGGGCTCTTAGGAGTAAATCTAATTTTCAGAATTTATATATATATTATATTGTTTCATTAGAAGCATGTTTGATTTTTCAACAAATAAATTTTTTATTAAAATAAAAAACTTGTCTCAGAACAAATAAAACTAATTAAACTTTCAGAAGAAAACAATAGAAAGTCATTGTGACATTAGATTGAGTGAAGATTATTTATGCAGTTCAAAAAAGCAAAAACTATAAAAGAAAAACATAGCCCAGCATAGCGATGAACATCTGCAATCCTAGCGACTTGAATGGCTGAGAAAAAAGGATTGTGAATTCAAGCCAGGGTGGCCTTGCAATTGAGACCCTGCCTCAAAATAAAATGTAAAAGGGGCTGGGGACATAGCACAGAAGTAAAGTGCCCCTCGGTTCAATCCCCAGTACCAAGAAGAAAAAAAGAAGAAGACAGAGAAAAAAGAAAACAGCACGGTAAAATGCATTTCATCAAGATTTAAAACATTTTTGAAAGCAATGATTAAAAATAGAATATAGGGGACCGGGGTTGTAGTTCAGTGATAGAGCAGTTGCCTAGCATGCACTAAGGCCCTGGGTTTCAACCCCCACCACCACCACCCAAAAAACAAAAACATAGGCTAGCAATTGAATATATTGAAAAAAGGGCACTCTATCACTGAGCCACCTTCCATTCCTTTTTTATTTTTGTTTGGATACAGGGCCTTGCTAAGTTGCCCAGGCTAGCCTTGAATTTGCTGTCCTCCTGCCTCAGCCTCCTGAGTAGTTGAGAATACAGGCACACACCACCAGGTCCAGCTTTCAGTCCTGTTTTATCTTATCACTTTATTTATTTAATTTTTTTCTTTTTCCTTTCTTTTCCTTTTTTTCTTTTTTTGTACCAGAGATTGAACCCACCAGCACTAAACCATTGAGCCACATACCCATCTCATTTTTCAGTTTTTTAGTTCGAGGCAGGTCTCAGGGCCTTGCTAAATTGATGAAGCTGGCTTTGAACTTATGATCCTCCTACCTCAGCCTCCCAAAACCCTGGGATTACAGGTGTGAGACACTATGCACGGCTTCATTTTTATTTTACTTTATTTATTTATTTTTGTGGCACCAGGGATCGAACCAGGGGCTTGCATATGGTTGGCAAGTGCTCTACCACTGAACTAACTATTCCCCTTTATCTTACCTTACACACAGCTTGATTTACTGTTCAGCTATTTTATTTCTATTTTTTGTAGTAGGGATTGAACCAGGAGCCCTTTACCCCTGAGCCACATCCCCAGCCCCCCCCCTTTTTTTTTTTTTTAAATTTTGAGACAGGGTCTTGCTAAGTTGCCTAGAGCTTCACTAAGTTGCTGAGGCTGGCTTTGAACTAGCCATCATTCTGCCTCAGCCTCCAGAGTCACTGGGATTACAGGTGTGTGCCACTGTGCCCAGCTTGTTCAGCTATTGTTTTCTAGTACCTCTTGTTCCTTGTCTCAGTGAATGTCATCTCATATGTTGGCATTTTAGTCTCATTGGGTTGACAGTTTAAAAAATAAGCTGAAGACTCTATCAGAAAAAATACAATGTAGATTAAAATATCTTGATAAGGGCTGGAGCGGTAGCTCGGTGGTTATGGCACTTGCCTGGCGCATGTGAGGACGCAGGTTCAAAAACCTAGCACCACATACACAACAAAGTGTTGGAGCAACCTAAGCCACATGAAAAGCTAAATAAAACGGATTCTCTCTCACTGTTCCTCCCTCTCTCTCTCTTTAAAAAAAAAAATCTTGATAACCTTTCATATGTGTCCTTAGGGTTACAAATCCAATTGGTCACTTTTATAAACACAGTACTAATAAACCAAATTTATAAATAATAACCTTGACAGATCTCAAGGAGAACTTGAAAGCCAGGAAAAACACAAGTAGTATAATACTATTTATGCTATTTTTAAAAAATATAGATACAGGGGTTGAGAATTTAGCTCAGTGGCAGAGCGCTTGCCCAGCATGCTCAAGGCCCTGAGTTTGGTCCTCAGCCCTGGAAAAAAAATAAAAAATGTACATACAAAGCTGGATAGTCCATCTCTCTACTGTGCTTGAATCCAGGTTGCCCCACTTCTGAGCTATATACCTCTTTTTTTTTCTTTTTTTTTTTTTGAGACAGGATCTCCCTAAATTCTCCAGGTTGGTCTCGAACTAGTGACCCTCTTGTCTTAACCTCTCAAATCACTGGTATTACAGGTAGGTAGCACCACACCTATAAGAATGCTCTATTTTGATTTTAGAATCATAGGTATCATTTTTTAAATTTTTTAATTTTTTAGATAACATTTTTTTTTAAGTCAGGAATTGAATTCAGGGGCACTTATTCACTGAGCCATATCCCCAGACCTTTTTGGTTTTCATTTTGGGATAGGGCATCACTAAGTTGCTTAGGGCCTTGCTAAGTTGCTGAGGCTGGCACCAAACTTGCAGTCCTCCTGCTTCAGCCTCCCCAGATGCTGGGATTACAGTTGTGTGCCATTGTACCCAGCCCAGAATCATACATATTAATAATAAAAGTAAAGCCACATAGATAGGAGGTACATGTACTAACTTCAAGATGTTGTTTGCTTCTGAAGAGAAAAGAATACGACTAGGAAAAAGTATAATGGGAACATTAACTGTACCTAAATTCATTCAGTATCTATACTAAATAAAAATCTGAAGCAAATGCAGAAAATTATTGGGATTTGTTAAGTTTGAGTGGATATTTTGTTACAGTAGTCTCCACTCTGTGTTTGAAACTTTTCAGTCAACCACAGAAAGACAGAGAGAGAGAGACAGTGTGGCACAGACCTGTACTCCCAATAACTCAGGAGGCTGAGGCAGGACGGCCACAGGTGGGAGGCCAGCCTGGGCAATTTAATAGCACTCTGTCTCTAAAGAAATACACAGGGCTGAGGATACAGCTCAGCAATAGGGTGTGTGCCTAATGTGCCAGGTCCTGGGGTAGATCCCTAGGACTGCGAAGAAATGAAGAAAGAGGAGGAAGGACAAAGAGGAGATTAAGACTCATCGGTCCCAGTGGCACCTTCCCCTGCCCTACTGGCCTTGAAGTATTTAATAGAAAAAGTAAAATCTGTGGCTCACCAGAGCCTTCTCAGTAGCATCTTGGGGGAGGAAAGATCTTCCCTTCTCAGTTTCTTAAGCAACTATTCCTAAGGAAAGCTCTTGACTGGGGCTGGTGCAGTGGCTCAACTGTTACAGCACTTGCCTTGCATGCCTGAGTCCGCGGGTTCCAACCCCAGCACCACAGGTACAGCAAAGTGTCGAAGCAACAAAAGCCACATGAAAAACTAAATAAAACTGATTCTTTCTCTCTCACTGACCTCTCTCAAAAAAAAAAAAAAAAAAAAAAAAGCTATTGACTACCATAACTTCCTTCTCTGAATAATCAACTTCTAGCGAGTTATAATTCCCATAGTTCATGGTCAGCAGTTCGGATCTTAAGCATACTTTTTTAAAAATTTTATTTTATTCAGAAATTATTTATTTGTTGAACATTCAAACAAACTTCTAACGAAATAATATAATATATATATAAATTCTGAAAATTAGATTTACCCCCAAGAGCCCCCCCCCCTGCTATTACCCACCCTTATCCCTCCCTTAAGCATACTTTGAAGGTGCCTTTCAACCTGGACTCTCTATGTTTGTTCATCTGTCTGGAAGGTGTTTCAAGTTATGAGATGCTTTTCTTTCTTTCAGAGAGGGAGAGGGAGAGAGAGAGAATCAGTTTTATTTTTTTTTTTTTCATCTGGCCTTTGTTTCTCTGACACTTAGCTATATATGTGATGCTGGGATTTGAACCAGGGTCCTCACACGTGCCAGGCAAGTGCTCCTAACACCAAGCCAGCACTCCAGCCCTCTGAGATGCTTTCTTTTGCATCATTCATAGAAAGATACCATCAGTTATACCTGTGGCTTCCAGTTTTTGTGTTTTAATAATTTGGATAGCATCTCAGCCACTGAATGTGAGTTTGTTCCAAAAACAATGAAATAGCCAGGCCCTGTGGCACTTGTCTGTAATCCCAGTACCTCGGGAGGCTGAGGCAGGAGGATCATAAGTTAAAAGCCAGCCTCAGCAATTTAGCAAGGCTCTAAGTAACTTGGTGAGACCCTGTCTCAAAATAAAAGGTTAAAAGGACTAAGGATGTGGCTCAGTGGTTAAGAGCTCCTGGGTTCAATCTCCAGGACCAACAAAACAAAACAAATTAAAAAGAAGCA
Source organism: Aplodontia rufa (assembly GCA_004027875.1). Lineage (NCBI taxonomy): Eukaryota > Metazoa > Chordata > Mammalia > Rodentia > Aplodontiidae > Aplodontia > Aplodontia rufa. The sequence continues at coordinate 2,213 of PVKS010029823.1, read as the reverse complement.
ATGGAAAATGAAACCATTTACTTGGAAGTCACATGCTAGTTTTTTGTGTTTTTGGTTTTTTTTTTTTTTTCCTTTCAGTACTAGGGATTGAACCCAGGGATACTCTACCAATGAGCTACATTCCCAGTCCATTTATTTTTTATTTTGAGACAGGGTCTTGCTAAGTTACTGAAAATGGCTTCAATTTTGTAATCCTCCTGCCTCAGTCCCCCAACTCACTAGAATTACAGGTGTGTGCCACCTTCCCCAGCTCTGCATCAGTTCCTAACCAACTCCACTGCCAGGATCAGCAGTTGTTGATTCGGATTCATAGTAGATTAAGGTCCACAACTAAATGTGTGTCTTGGATAGCCACATAAACTTCTTTTTCTTTTTTTTTCTGGAACCCATATCACAATGTATATACTATATTGTCATTTGCTCATTTATTTTGCTTATTTTCTGTATCCCCAACCCAGAATGCACTCCAGAAAAGCAGGATCTTGGCCGACTCTATTCATTGGTGTCTGCCAATAGCCTGAAATGGAGCCTATGACAAGTTGCTGTCCTGGAAATCATTGCTGAATAAATGAATCAGCCTCTGCCTCTCAGCCACCCTATCTGCCAAATGATGATTCTAATGATAAAACAGAAACGCCTACTCTGCATTGAGGGCTTCCTACATACCAGGCCCTGGGCTAAGCCCTTGATATACATTATCTCATGTAATCTTTCAACAACCCCATGACCTAGGTATTAGTCCCACTTTGCAAATAGAGGAAATGGAGACTTAGGATAACTGCTTACAATCACACATCTGATAAGAAGCAGAACAGAGATTCAAATTTGGATTCTGCAACATTTCAAAGCCTGCTCTTAAACACTGTCTCACTATATGGGAGGATTATATGTTTAACACCAGAAAAAAGCACATTTCTTTTCAGTCCAATTAAACTGTTGGCTTTTTCTTCTGCTTTTGGCTTTGGGGATTAAACCCACAGGCACTTTAACACTGAGCTATGTTCCCCAGTCCTTTCTTTCTATTTTGAGATAGGATTTCATTAAGTTGTTGAGGCTGGCCTCCAACTTGGGATCCTCCTGCCTCAGTCTCCCCGCTCTCTGGGATTACAGGTGAGCGCCATTGTGCCTGGCATACTGCTGACTTCTCAGCATGCAACAATTAATTCCACTGCCCTTTACCAGTGCTCCTTCCTTTGTTGCACATGGTGTGCTCACAGGAAGAAACCAGAGTCCACCGGACTCCAGCCTAATCGACATTCCCACCACTGGGCACAGGCCCCTGTCCCAGTTCCATGCTGAACAGTGATACGCGGACACATTCACTTCTTTCTTAAAAGTTATTTTTTTAAAGAGAGAGAGAAAGAAAGAGGGAGAATGAGAGAGAAAGAGAGAATCAATTTTATTTTTTCATCTTGCTTGTGTTTCTCCAACACTTGGTTGTGTGTGTAGTGCTGGGATTTGAACTTGGGTCCTCACACATCCAGGCAAGCACTCCAACTCCAACTGCTGAGCCAATGCTCCAGCCCATCTTTTTTAAAAGTTTTTTTTTTTTTAATTTAGTCATCATTATTGTTGCTAGGTACTGGGGATTGAACCCTGGAAGCTATACCACTGAGTAATTGCCTAGCCCTTTTTAATTTTTCATTTTGAGATGTTATCTTAATAATTTGCTGAGGTTGGCCTCGAACTTTCTGCTGGGATTCCAGGCATGTGCCACTGTGCTAGCTTGCTTTTTTATTTTTTAGACAGAATCTGGCTATGTTGACCAAGATGATCTCAATCTCCCGGGCTTAAGGGGTCCTCCTGCCTCAGGCTCCCAAGTAGCTGGGACTATAGGCATGAACCATGGCTTCTAACCGACACATTCACTTTTTGTTTTCCTGTATTGGGAATTGAACCCAGAGTGTTCTACCAATGAGCTGTACCTCTAACCTTTTTTCATTTTCTTTTTAAGACAGGATCTCACCAAGTTGCTTAGGGCCTTGATAAATTGCTGAGGTTGCTAGGCACGGTGGCACATGCCTATAATCCCAGTGAGTTGGGAGGCTGAGGCAGGAGGATTACAGAATTCAAAACCAGCTTCACTAATATCCTAAACAACTCAGCAAGACCCTGTTTCAAAAAAATAAAAATAAAAAGGGCTGAGAATGTAACTCAGTGGTAAAGTATCTCTGGGTTCAGTACCTGGTGCTAAAAAAGAAAAAGAAAAAAAA
>PVKS010029822.1:0-24989 GCA_004027875.1 Aplodontia rufa | reverse complement strand
ATCTAATCAATCATTAAAGCAGCAGCTGTCCATCATTTTCAAGATTCTACATTAAAAGTAAAAGAACATAAAAAAATGTTTTGAATTATTTATCAAAAATACTTGCAACATAACTCAGCAAGACATGTGTTCACACACTCCTGTATGCACAAATTGCCTGCAGCTTGAAGCACTGTCTGACCTCTAAGAGTGTTAACACCTTCAGTGCAACCAAATGCGTCGCAATAGCTGATGACAGTGATCTTCCCAATGCCCAGAAGATAACTCCAAAAGCTCTGTGCTAGACAACTTCAAATTTTAAAATTATACAGTCTAGCATTAATTTGAAATTTAGATCTTTTGCTATAAACCTTACAATTATAAATGATCATTTCTATATCACATAAAACATTAGCTTTTCCAAATATCCCAAATCCTCAAAGTACACTTTGGTTACGTTCTTTTTCCTGCCTGAGTAATGTATCAATAAACAGAGCCACTGTTCTATTTGGACACAGATTTTTGTCCAGTTTGATCAAACCCATGTTCTCATGGTTGTTTTTCTCTCTCTCTTTCTCTCTCTCTCATTTTTCTTTTATGGGTAACTTCTCAGTTATTGCTCAAGCAGATGCCCGGCAAGGCTCAGGGAACCACCCACACCCAGTGACAGCTTTCAATGGAGATTCTTACAAAAGTGAAAAAGCAACCAAACCTTACACAAAGGCTAATGTGTTTATATTGACTATGGTATAAACTAAACAGAAAAATAGAAGACAGAATTTCCTTTTCTTTCAAAAAATTTAGTGGCTTTATTATATCTATTAGATTGCTTCTTAGATGGTTTTTTTCTGGCTACTAGTATTTTAGTTTAAATGAAAACTGTTTTTCAAAGACAATAATTATGTTTAGATTCTAAGTCTCGTTATCATATTATTCTCTGATCAGTGCAACATCACTTTGTCTAAAGAGCTTTTTCTTTTATTTTATGGTTTCAGGGTTGAACCTAGGGTTACTCTAAACTGAATAACACCCCCAGCAGCTCCCCGCTTTAAGCTCCCTTGCTAAGTTGCAGAGGCTGACCTCAAACTTGAGATCTCCTGCCTCAGCCTCCAGAGTTGCTGGGATGGCAAGTGTGAGACACTATGGCCCTGTGGCTTGCCTGGAGAACCTTGGAGAGAGATTTTTCAGATCAATTTATATCATGAATCTGTTTCCATTTAGAGCTGACCTGTTGAACTCAGGTTCCAGTATTCATATGGCTCCAAGAATTGGGTTTGCCCGTTTTTTTATGTTCTTTCTTTCTATAGTATATGCTCTTTCCTTTGTCTGAAAAAATCTATGATTCCTCTCTACCGCTAAATCCCATAATTCATTTTGAGCTTGTCCAAATCCTAAAATCTTTGGATTGGGAACAGATGTGAATATCGATTCAACTTCAAGCTAAAATTATTGTCCCTGTGTTTCAGCACTAACTAGATGGTCAACTTATAAAGGAAGCAAGGATATAAAGTTAGAGAACAGCATTCCAGACTCTCTCTCTTCTACTAAACAAAGAAATTCGGGTAAACAGAGGAATGAGTTTTGTTGCAAGGTCTAGATGGCTTTTGTATAATACATTGAAATAAATTGCTTTCTTACTTTTACAGAGAGAACTGTGTTGAATTCCTAAACAATCTGAACTTAGCATACCTGTTATAATTAAATAACTGCCCGCATTTCTTCTTATACTACAAACTTAGTGATCACAGGACCAAACTGTCTATTTTATTCTCAGAGTACTTAGATCTTGCAGGCTCTCAGCAAATACTTTTTTCTTATGTCAAGTAGTTTTGTATCAAATTATTACTAAGAAAAGAAAAGAATAAGAGAAGCAAAATCTTGGTAAAAATCATATGCTCCATGACTTCTAAATAATGAACAATCTTCCAGGCAAATACTGCAGATTACACATGAGTTATAATTAAAATCAGGCACCAGACATCTTATCTTGAATAACAGAAAATGGAACATGATGGAAAACCATCTATAGACTACTGAGAATTTAAGACTATAATCCAGCTATTACATCTCCAAGCAAAACATCAAACAGGTGTCAAGGAATAAAAGGCATTTAATAAAAATAATAAGAATTTAAAAATAATATAAATTTTGTGTATATAGGTGAAGGAAGCCTTCAATCAAAAGCACTTAATAAAAAATCTATTTGAAAAGAATGTAGTGATTATCTGTGTGTCCAGAAAACCATGTAGATAAGAATAAGCAAACAGTATAGAAGCTCTGGGGCAGAGGGGATGTTTGTCACAGAATCAATTTATACAAAAGAAGGACTAGTATTACCCTGAAACTAAAAGAAAATAAACTATCCTACACACACAAACAATTTACAGCATGGGCTCTAGGGTTTGGAAGAGGAGATGCATTCTAAATATCTCTAAGGGTGTTGTGCTGTCTTATTTCATATTGTTGCCCGCAATGATTCCTGTTCCTATTAATCATGCATGTTCTTCATTGTCTTGCGTATGAGCAGAATATGCTCAACACAAACAGTGCAGCAGCATCTCCTTGCCCACATTTCCACTTTCTGTGCTTTCCGTTACCCATGGTCATCCATGGTCTGAAAATATAACTTGACAATTTTGCAAGTATTAAATTGCATGCTGTTATGATTATCATGAGGAATTTTCACATCAACTCATTTTGTCCCACCTGGGAAGTGAATTATTTCTTTGTCCTGTGTGACTGCACTGTATGAGTTACCTGTCCATTGGTCACATAGTGGCCAACTCAGTTACTGGATTGGCTGTCAGGGTATCAAAGTGTTTGGGATCCAGCTGATGTAGGCTACCATTGATGCAGTAGCCTAATGCTACATAATCATACCTGTGGCATCCACCTACCTTCACCTCATCACATAGGCAGTCTGTCTGCCCTCATTTTCGCAAGAAGGGTAAGAATAGCACAATGAAATAGTTTTAAAAGAGAGAGACTACTTTCACATAACTTTCCTTACATTATATTTATAATTGTTTTACTTTACTACTAATGAGCTTAATTTCTTATGTGCTTAATTTATCAATATGAATTTTTCATAGCTATGTATGCATAGGAAAGAAACAGTGTATACATGGTAGGTTCAGTCGTATCTTCACTTTTGGGCATCCCCTGAGGGTTCTGGACCATATCCCCTGTGGATAAGGGAGGAACTCTGCAAATAGTAGGCACAACTCTGAGAGGTTGTCAGATGCTTGTATGAAAAACACATTTTTAAATAAAGAGTAGAAAACTACTCAGGAACCTGTGAACTTCAGAAGTGACTTTATGCTTGCAAAATGAAGACCAGAAAGACAGATGTTTTCTGGAGACGAATGGGTGTAAAGCAGGAGGGGAAGTAATGTGTTAATACGATTGAGTTTATTGTTTTAGGTTAAGTCTTAGCTCTGCTGTTTCCTGGAAGCATGACCATCAGAGAAGCGCTACCAGCTGCCACCGCAGACTCCTGAAGCAACTGTGGAATAGCAAATAGCTAGACTGTCCCTGAAAAAGTGCCAGTTGCCTCTCTCTCCCAACCTCCCCTGCACATTACAACCAGCAGACTTACTGCTTTCTTTTCAGTTTGATGAGTGTAATGTGTTCTTTTTTCTTACTGTATGAAATTCAAATATATACATGAGAAAAAAATAATCCTCTCTTTAGACAGATAAACTGAACCCATCTCAGTATCTGAGAAAGGATTTAGATCTCAGAGCCCGCTACAAAACAGCCCTCAGAATACAAGGATAATTAAGCAGTTTCCAAATCCAATGGGAAAGATAGGAGCAAATGTACCCCCAGCTGGCATGGGTAACTGGGAACTGGCATGTGTGGCTTATAATTGAACCCTTATGGTGTAAAGGAAAATGCACGTACTCTATTAGGGTCTATTTTCAATTGATCATTGTCTCTTTTCAGTTGTTTCATTTAGAAGCATTATAATTAACCTTCACCCAGAGGTTTCATTTGCTGAAATGGATGGCATATTTTTGGCTGTGTTGTTTGAAGAGTAGAATGAGATCAATATAGTCAATAAGATTAAAATAGAACGTATTCAAATTGTTCAATGCAATTGGACACATTTGACATATCTTAGCATATTAAAGATGAGATTGAGGAAATAAGTTAATTTCAATTTATAATAATAATGACAGAGCAAACTAAATGAAAAAACAAGCTACCCAAGGGGAAAAATCCTGCAGAGCTTTCTTTTTCTCACTAAATTGAGGTGACAAATGTGCTGGGATTTCTATTCCACTTGTTATCACTGTCATCACTATCACTGGGTCACCTTGTCATACATCACATTAGTTACACAGATTTGTGTAGAAATTGCAATAATTAGTATACAGCCAGACAAGTTTCAATATCATCTCTCCAAGATGTCTATTGATAAGATGGGAGCAACACAATGAATGAACCAGGATTAGGATCTTCAGAGTTCTATCAATAGATTAAAAAAAAAGGACATACTTGATGCTTCTAATCGCATTTCAGTTTTCCATTATTCAAGGGTGTTTTAGACCTAAGCAATAGCCATAAAAGTGACTACCAGTAATTAATGTAGTAATGCTAGTATACATTAAACACATCTTCTGTACAAGTGAGGCAGCTTAATGATTTCACCTCTTAGTGAGAAAAAGAGGCCCATTCATGACACCTGTGGACATTTTCCTACTGTGAATATTCTCGCAAGGTCAGATTCACTTCTATTTTTCCTGCTCTCTCATTTCTCTCTCACATTGGAAAAGGGAGTCAAAACCAGGACATTAGGAAACAAATTTCTTGAACCACGGCTGTGCCCACTCATTAATTTTGCAAGATATTTTTCTCCCATTTGTCATTTGAATGGTAGCACCAAGGATGATGCAATGGAGAGAGAGAGGGGTAAAAAAAGTGCTGATATAAATGAAAAAAGAATGTATGCATAAAATTGTTATGCGTATAATTTTCAAATGGCTACCTCCAATGAAGGAGACATTTCCACATAAAGCATCTTGTCATTAAGCAATTATATTATTTTTGCTAATTTATAAAATAAATATTATATAAGCAAATAAAAAGAGAGGAAGAAAGAAAGAAACAAAGAAGGAAAGAAAGAAAGGCTAATTCTGGAGTTTACTCACATTTTTCTGCTATTAGAAAGAACTGGTTTTGTGTTATTAATAGACTCAAACAGCTTTTACTAGTATCACTCCCATGTCACAATGTGTTGACACATTATGTATTTTCTAACACATTTGGAATGCTAGGCTTCCCTAGTGAATCTCAGTATCTCAGAGGATGAAAACAAAATCCGAACACTGTCATAAACATCCAAATGTGCTCTAATGTAGATACTCAGTGGACCACCCAATTGCCTTGAGATGCCCATTATATGAGAAGAGTAAACCTTTACATCTTGAGTTTATACTTTTATTATTTATCATTTTTTGGCATGTTGCTTTATTTGTAATACCTCTTTTTTCCCCAAATCATTTATCCAAAATAAATTAGTTAGAAAGAAGAAACTTTAAAAATAGCAAATCAACAAGGAAAAATTTAGGTTACATTGTGTAGTATTATATCATTGCGTAATATCTATACATATTAACATAAACCACTGATAAAAACAAAGTTTCCATGTGCTTCCCTTCATTGTTAACTCCTAGGCATACACATAAAGAAAATTTTTAAAAATTCTTATCCTTAAATAATCTTTGAACATCTATTTTTCAATACCTACATTCTAGTCAATATTTGGATTTGCTATTTCTGTGTACTTAAATGTTCAAATTATTTCTATCCTTTTGTATTCATGGTTCTCAACTACTGTCATGAACATAAAGTGTTGTTTCTATCTCTTACTACTTCTTTAGAAAATTTCCTTTAAATGAAATAATATAATCTAAAGGGATTTTTTTTTTTTTGTAAATCATATACATAGCACTTTCACCTTATCTGCAGGGTATATTCCGTCATGCCAGTGCATGCCCACAAACCGGCAGAGTACCAACCTAGACATACTGTGGATGTTTTTCCCTATACTACAGTCTCGTGATATATTCTAATTTAAAATATAAACACCAGAAGATTAACAACTGTTCCTAATAATAAGTAGGACAGTTATAATTGAAGAAGACATCATCTGAATCTTGGACTTTGAGCCTCTATAACTGTGGAAAGAAAAAAGTTGCCAAAGTCAGCCCAGTCTCTCCCAGTCTGACCTGGGAAAGGTTTGATGGAAAAATTGTATTACAAATAGTAAGTAGAATAAGCACCACTAATTTAAGAGTGTCTCTTTATTTCATTTACTTACGATGATTTCCAAAAATTATTTTTTCTTTCTGGGTGCATTTTCTGCCACAGACTAGGTAATTTATAAAAAGCAGAAATGTGTTTACTCATAGTTTTGGATGCCAAAATATCTAAGATTAATATACCAACAAGTACAGTGTTTGCTAAAGACCAGATGTTGGCTTCTAGTTATGCCTTGAGTGTTGTTTCTCACATGACAGAAGAGTATAAGAAAGAGAATCCATTGTCACAAGCCCTTTTCAGAGCCCCATTGAAACTTTCATGGGGGGTAGAGACTTCATGATCAAAACATCTCCCAAAAGGTGCCTCTTCACAAGAATGATGCACTGGGAACTAAGCTTCTAACACATAAGCTGTAGGAGATACATGCAAATCATATTAATTCCTGATAACTCATTTTCACAGGCCAAACTATTTTGATTTGAATCTGACATCTATGTTTTTATGTGAGACAGGAAAAGTCTTACAATTTGCTCTTCTTTTCTAAAACATCTTTGCTATTACTAACACTCATTTCATTTTTCACCATAAGAATTTGTAATATATGCGTATATATGAATAGTGAATTTTGTTTTTCTCAAGCTAAGGACAGACCTCGGGGCCTTGCACATGCTCTGCCACTGAGCTAAAGGCCCAATCCCAGAAGTACATGTTTTTTGTTTTTAAGAGAGAAGGACAGTGAGAGAGAGTGTATGAGAGACAGAGAGATTCAATTTTTATTAAGTTTTTCACATGGCTTTCATTGCTCTGACACTTAGCTGTGTACATGGGTGCTGGGGTTTGAACCCGTGTACTTGTGCATGCCGGACAAGCGCCGTAACTGCACAGCCACCACTCCAGCTCCCCAATAGTACATGATTTAACTGCAATGTCAATATGTATTTTGTCTTTCATTGTGTTGATATTTTAATTACTTTATATGATCTTGGAAAAGATAAAATTTAAGCATTTCAATTGTAAAACAAATTATATTAATTGCACATAATTCTTCATTTCACACACACACACTCACACACACATTCACACACTATTGCTAAAGTAACTGATTCCTGGTTGCCACATTATTATATTACTTTCAATACAAAGCCCATATTCCAACCTATTGTAAAAATTAAATATAAAGTGGAATAATTTATGCCTTCTAGTCAGTATAACAGAAGACTATTTCATAATATTATCAACAAAAGATTAAAGCCCATCAGGCCTGCTATCCAACAAGAAACATTAGCAACTCATTTAATTAAGCAGAAATGGGAAAAACAGGAAGAAAATTTCAAGATTTATTACTTTGAATAAAAAAAACATGTAAGAGTTTTGGCATAAATAACAAGTACTTTATCTAATCTCTCCTAATATTGAGAACAAGTTTTAAGAGTTCTCAAAATCTCTAAGTAAACATCGCGTATCCACTTCTCTTGAAAGGAAACATAGATAAGAGCACTACACTGGATAAAAATGGTTTTGAGGAATTTTGTATTATTTTCAGTGTTTTAAAATGGATAATCAACATGTAAGACTTGTGCTTTAATTAGTGCTAATTTCTAGCTGAGAAAATATTAAAAGCCAATTATCTGCATAATGTCACTACTTTGATATATAACAATAAGTAATGAGAAGAGGGTACTAACTCAATGCTTCTGAAACACTCATTTAATATTAATGAATCCATCTTCAAACACACTGAGTCATGGTAATATTCAACTTCCATTTTTGTGTTTTTTCAAAATGCATTTACTATTAACTTAAATAAAACAATGATCATGTCATTATCTATGAATGATATGGGTTAAATTAAAGATAAATGTTACGTTCCAGAAATATCATATACATATTGTTTTATTTACAGAATAAAAATGTAACATTTTAATTTTATCTTTTCATAGTTTAATAAAAACTAAAGTTTATTTAATCCTGTACATTAAATTTTATTCCAAGTAATCAAGAATCACTCAATTGGAAAAAGTTGAAATTAAAAATTAAGTATATCAAAAGAACATAATTGACTATATCCCATAGCTTTCTTTCCATTTTAATTTTCTTGTTTGGATTATGAATGTGATTCTGTAGACACAATATTTAATTCCCTACATAGCAAAATGTTCATTCTCTATGAGTCTTATAATTAATAAACTTTACAACAATAATCAAACTTATAGTTCACTGATTTTCTACGATTATTATTTATAGAATCAATTTGTGAATGGTGTTATTAGGTTGCTCAAGGTTATATTTAACAGAGGAAAACATAAACAGTTTTATGGAAAAATATCATAGATACAATGTTGTTGATACAAAACAGTTCTTATTGATTTCAAAGGTAGCTTTATTCATATATACAATGGCAGAATTTAAACTGTATGATAAATTTAACTGGATAGCAGCAGTCTACATATCAATAGAGATAATATTCTAAGAGCATGTTTTATTAGCAAGCACACACACATACAACATGATAATATCAATAGATATATAATGATTGAGAAAATAATTTGCTGAGTTCAAATATAAGTAACCATTCCTATAATAGATCATCAAAACTTAAATGTAAATCAGAACATGGAGCTGAGGTTTCAAGTCTTCTAACCCACAGTTGGCAGAAAACAGATGATTCCAGGTGAAATAAAAGGAGAAATTCCATTTCAAGCACAGAAGCCAAACAAGGATCCCTACTCTAAACCAGCATCAAGGGCAAGCATTATTACTGAGAAGAGATTTGAGGGGCTAGAGAGGTGGCTTGGTGGTTACGCCCTTGCCTGGAATGTGCAAGGAACTCCAGCACCACTTAATAACAAAGTCTCAGAGCAATGAAAGCCACATGAGAAACTGAATGAAAATTGTTTCTCTCCTTCTCTCTCTCTTTCTCTCTCACTGTCCCTCTCTCTTTAAAAAAGAGAGAGAGAGAGTAGAGATTTGAAACAGCTGCTGTCAGCATATGGCTCTCTGAGACTATGGATTATCTGGGAGTCTTGGGAAAGGTGGAGTCTGAGACAAACCTCCATAATGCCTTGGTGACCAAGTGCACAGATACCCAGTATTTATAAATGATAAAGTCCCCAAGACACTTTAAGAGTGATAGAAACATGGGTTGCTTGAAGTCATTGCCAAGATTTCTAGACACAAACAGTAGAACACAAAGAAACAGAGATGCAAAAAGGAAAATTAATTTATCTCTACAATAAATCACAAACACACACTCTTAAGCCCATGAACACATGCAATGAAAGAAAACCTAGTAGAAACAGTTTACTCCCAATCAAATTAAAATTAGTATGACACAAAATTTGTTTTTACTGGTATATAATTTTTAATCTTCAAAATGAGTGATAAGTTCAAGAAAACATAATATTGATGAAGTATTATAAAATGCAAGCATGAAGAAATTAAAGATATACTATATATACATAGCATATGTTAAATGAATTCAGAAACCTTGCGGCTATTAAGGGTGTGCAATGCGTGTGTGTAAAATGAAATTGAGGACTGTAAGATAAATATGGTAAGAATTTAGAAGACTGAAGAGTAAAGATGTTTTACCTGAAATTACTACAAAATTTTAGAATTCAGCAAATGAGTCTCAAATTGAAGAAACACTCTAATTCACTCATATTCTATGTGTTCTAGATATATTTGATGGGAAGCATAGAAAATTATTACTGCAGAAGTTTCGGAATACTGAGACTCACATGTATTCCAAGCATTAAATCCTTTTCTTCAGCATGGAAGTAGATCAGATATCATAAGATATTCTGAAATCTGAAAGTACAATCACTACTATATTGCAACCTCTTCTGCTATCTGTTTCAAGCAGCAGATTCCATCTTCCACCATTCAGAATAACCAGATTCTGAATACATTAAACATTAAAATTCAATTTGTCAAAGACCATTGCATCTGAACACAGCTATCATTAAATAGTGAAACTGAGACTATCGGTGGCCCTGCCAGTTGAAATTTATCCTGTTCAAGGAAGAGGAAAATATAGTTGGGAGAAAAAAGGAAAAGTTCAATCTGCAAGGAAAAATAATGCTTGTAATTTGTCAAGCCACACACTTCATATATCTAAGTTACTCTTTTTTATACTTTAATAATTTAAGCATGCTTCAAAGCTTCAATCACCATTTAGGGCCACTGGAAGAATGTTTATAAAGGCAGCAGTAACAAACTAAGAGTAAATAATGCTTGTGTGGCCTGAGGAGTTTTATATAACTACCCAAGAAAATCAGCTTCATAGAGAGTACTTAAGAAAGAAAGAGCTTCTGACTTTCCTTTCTATACTGGTGATAGAAAAAAAAAAAACTCCCATTTATGTTTCCTCTCCCCCAATATTATCCAATATTATAGGAAGTTCAGATTTTGTTGTTTGAACAAGGGAAAAAGTGAGGGCAACAGGCAATTGAGTTACTATCTCAAAGCATTTTGTCTCAAATATTTATTGTGGATCTTAACTCTCCTGCTTCTCTGCAAGGATATATCTTCTTGGAAGAAACATGTTTTAGATACTGAAATTAAGTAGAGGAAAAATGTTTAAAGTACAAATAAACATAAGATCATATATTAGATTTATAATCTATTATATTCAAAAATTGAAAGGGGAACTCAATGGGAAAAGTGAATTTTTGAAAAACGCCATAGCTGTGTTCTTTCTGATCCTTAAATTTGCTGACAGGACCAAAAATATACCTGGGAACATCACTTAGTACAGCTGGCAAAAGGCAAGGGAACAGATATTTAAGTGGCAAGCAGTGGAAGGTCATGCACTCATAATTGCACATGCATATGCTGGAAGCCACCAGGGTGTCCAGGGGAAGCAGAAAGTTCAGCTGAGCTAATACAAGAAAAAAATATACAGAGACACATCCTTTAACTTCGATTATCACCACAATATATTCACCGGTTCCTGTTTTTAATTGGTCTGTCTTCACTAGCAAGAAAATAGGATGTAAAAACTGATATTTTTCCCTGATGTAATATTATTTGCAATGCATAAGGGTACAATTACACTTAAACTGGGTACTATTAATTTAAATATCATGGAGGGATATTTTTCATGTGCTTAAGTTAGTTACATAACAATTGTGCTGTTTTAAATATGTTAGTTTTCAGCCTCTTTCATTAAACTGTAGAGAGCACTGGTTCTGATATTCCCTTTAACTGATCATATTCACAAATGAAAGGAGGCAGACCATAAGGAGCAGAGGAAGACAAGAGCTGAGAAAACAGTGAAACGGTTACTGTGATGATTCTCAGTGTGGGAACAGAATATCAATTCTGGGGGATGAAGGCACTCAGCAGTCCATGGAGTGCTAGCAAGTGGCGTTTTGATAGACATGTCAAGAATCTGAGTTACTTGATCTTTGCATAGTCTCTTCTGCTGAAACCTCTTTCAGTTTTGTATGTGATGCTCAGCATGTGGTTATCTCTGCTGTTTTGCACCATCATGGAACATATCAGAATAATTTCCAATTGGTGGCATATATGCTCCAGCCTACCCTGAGGCAAGACAGTTATCATCTCCTGGGAGCTACATTCTACATTTATGCTTCATCATAGAATACACCCTTAGTCTTGCTCATGTGAAGTAAATGGAAAATCACTTAGCCACTGGCAGTGGTTCCTGATAGATGCCCTGCCGGTTCTGAGGACGACATTCCAGCTTTCATCACAACCCTGACTCCCAAGACAACCCTCTTCCCTTGCGCATGTGCTCACTGCTGCTGTGGCTCATTTACTGGATCTGCAGAGGAAGATCTAGGACATGTCTCTACTGAGACTGTTGCTATTGTTGCTGCTCTACTTGGAAACATACATGCTTCATTGACAATCTAGGAATTCCCAACTCATAGTCTCAAAGTATATTTATTTTTGGATTAAATGCAGTATTAAGTTCAGCACTTTTGATACAGAGACATAATTTAACTTACAAATCCAAAAGCCCTTACTCCTGCAACTTAAAATCTATTGATGGTGGGAATTGTAGGTGAAACAATAAAGGTAAGGGCAACAAACAAAAATAAATTCAATAAAGTATGACAATTCTAGTGTTCCTGATTCATTACATATCTCATGTATATAGATGTGGATAGCTCAATACTCCTCCATATTCTATTATGAACATATGTAGAAATTCTTCTTTGAAAGTTACTTTATCAAATGGGTCAAAAATTCAGACTTACCTTTTCTCTTGTTGGCCTCAAGTTATCAATCAACCATAACCTACAGCCAAATCAAGCTCCTAAATATCTTTACAATCTATATTTATTTTTCTCCATAGCCTTCACAGTAGCTCAAGTGCCATGCATTGGGACATTAGTTCACCAAGATGTGAGCCTCCACTCCAATCACTATGAATCATCTTGCGAATGAAGAAAGAAGAGACCCCAACAGTGTACTTCTATTTTATTCAACCAGGACAAGAAGGTCCCTAGGAGGGAGGTCTTTAATGGTAGATTGGCTATTGGCTTTTCTGAGGCAGATTCGTTAAGGCAGGGAAGTTAACATTTATTCATTTTTATTATCTGAAGAAAATCAAAGCAATTTCTTTATATTTTGTAATGTTTTACAAAATGTAGGAGTTTCTGAAACTGAGAGCAGGACAATAATCTCAGTGCTTATGTTTTGAAATGGTGGTTTTATCAAAAGCCAGAGCTCCTTTGTTTTGGCTCATTTCTTTCTGTGTCCTCATGATATGATTGTAATGGAGTTATGCAGGTGAAGTTTGTAAGTTGTAATGTTTTCCTGTCCCGTTGGTGAAGAAAAGACTATTTAATCCCTGTGGTACTTTGCATTTTAAATTACAAGGCTGAGGTAGGATGATCACAAGTTTAAAGCCAGCCTCAGCAACTTAGTGAGGCAACTCTGTCTCAAAATAAAAAATAAAACAAGCTGGGTATGTGGTTCAGTGGCAAAGTTCCCTGATACTGAAAAATTAAATAAATAAATAAAATGTTCTCAGAAGTTAAGTTTTAATTTGCAAGATGGTAGTTTCATAAGGACAAAATTTTTGTTGATGTTATTGTTTTATTTGCTTTAACACTCACAATAATATTGGTCAGAAAACAGGTGAATCAGTAATGCACAAAGAGTGAATAATTACACCTAAATATATTTCCTTTTATTTTCTTCTGTGAGAAATAAACCATAACACTCTGAGGATTTTTTGTTGTTGTTGTTGTTGCATGAATTTCCACTTTCATTTCTCTCCATTTACCTAACAGTGAGAAGATTAAGAAGAATGCCTGGGGAAACAGGGTAAAATAATCAACTTTCTGAGTTGATTAAAATCTGGATCTCAGGTTGATGCAGTGGCTCAGCAGTTGCAGTGCTTGCCTGGCATGCACAATGATGCAGGTTCAAACCCCAGCACCGTATACACAAGGAAGTCTTGGAGTCACATGAAAAATTAAATAAAATTGATTCTCTCTTTCTCCCTCTCTCTCACTGTCTTTCTTTAAAAAAAAAAAAAAAAGTCTGATTTCTTAAGGATTTTTTGAGATAATAGTAACAAAAATCAACTCAGAAACTTAATAAACAACTAAACTATTATTTCATAAAGCTGAAAAAACCCAGTGATATATTCTTCAGTCATGGCTGAATAGGCACTGCTCCTGACATCTGGGTTTGGTTTTTTTCTCTCAGTCCTTCTTTGCTTTCCATTGACATTGTTCTCAGGGAAGCTTCTGCATATGGATTCAAGATGCCCAGTGGCATCTCCCCACTCTGATGCCACTAAAGCTTCAGTTTCCACAAGAAGAGCAAGCATGCTTCCAGATACCCCACTCTACTAAATGTCCCCAGGAGGTAACAGAGGGTCTCAAAGTAGTTTGTGTTTGTTCCAGAACCAAATACGGAACTGCTAACCACAGTCTTCTGCTGATCTTTTGGCTGAAGGTCAAAAGTTAGAGAAAGGTCAGCTCCACCCATGAGCTAGATAGACTACACAATATCACCAACTACTCTCAGCAGGCAGGGCCCACAAAGTCTCTTCTCTGCTTTATTCTCAGGTGACATCAAATAGTCTTCCTTCTCCAGTTCCTTATTCTCTGTGTGCCAAGTGAATTGTCCTTATTTTTTCCCTCACATGCATCAGGTCTCTGTCACTTCTAAAAGCTTTAACACATGCTGTTCCCTCTCTCTATGATGCTGTTCCTTCTGCAAACTTCATCCTGGATGGTTCACATGCACAGAACAATCTCCAGCTTAGTGGCCACTTCCTAGGTTTGAGAAAACCCAATGATACATTGCTTCTTTTAGAAAATGTGTATGCTTCTTTTCAATTTTTTTTCATTATTTTAATTACTTGCCTTGTAAACATTTGAGGACTTTGGATCCCCTTACCTTTCGATGCAGGAGGACAGCATCCTAAACTGTCATCCCCTATACTAGGGCTCCAGGATGTGACTTGCTCTCTGGTACAGGTATGTAGACACTAAAAATATTCACTAACAAGTCAAATAAAAGGATGAAAAGAAAAAAATGGATTAAATAGATATCTAATAGCTGACCTGTGTCGAGCAAGAAAAACTTTCTCAATAGAAGGCTGCAGGGTAAATATTTAAACCTTGCAGCCACCCACAGTTGCTGCGACTTATTTCTTGGGTTTTGTTTCTTGTCTGTGTGTGTCTGCCGGTGGCCTTTTGTAGTCATTCGGAACATGGGCCAGATGTGTCCTGTGGCTCATGCTCTGTTGACCTTGGTGTTAGAATCCTGGTTAGTTTTCACCATTTCTGGGACTGCGTAGGATGAGACGCCAACTCCAACTCTTTCACCTTTTGCTTCACGTTTGTTTCTGAGTGCTTAGCTTTCAACTCTTCCTAAACACAATTTTTTTTCTCAGCATTCACTGCAGAATCGTATTGTTGTTTTCCCTTCTCAAATCTGTTTGGTACCAACTTTTTCTCCTTATAAACTGCCTGTAAGTTCCTTCTGATCTCCTGCTGTCAGTGCCACACTGTGCCTTTTTCATTCGTTAGCCAAGTGCACCTGCTGCCCTGGCTTCTTATCATTGCTTCAGATTTCTGTGCTGCATCATCATCCCTCTGCTTTCTGAAGTGCATGGGATAATATTTCAATAGAAGGAGAAATTGTGTTCAAAATAAACTGAGTAAAACAGACATTCCTAGATTCTGACACCAGGAAAATAGCATGCCATCTGCCCTCCAGAAGGAGCTTTTTGCCGGAGGGCCATTACTATATTACCCAGGTAAGCTTACGAACGCGGAAATTGCACAGCAACCTACAAATCACGCTTGTCATTCTGGACCCTCTGTCCTTTCTTTGCCCTCGATTCCATGGTTCATTTTTAATCATTTTCCCCATTGTATATATTTTGACATTTCTTCCACTGGAAAACAACCACCACTACCCTTCTGAATGGGAAACAGAACACCTTACTCATTATTTCCTTACGCCTTCAGCTTTTCCATTTAATTACAAGATCTTTTAATTAAAGAAAAACTTGTGTATTTCATTTACTGATGTTACATCATTAAAGGATAGCAAGGCAAAACCTACCATAGGTATGTTAAATGCCATTCTTCTGAATGTACAATTTATAAAAGTGAGGATACTATACCCTCAAAATTTCAAAAAAAAAAAAAGGAACCTCATCACATCCATCACTCAAACATCTCAAATACAGTATAGAAAAAAAATTGCTTCTCAATATTTGCCACAGATGTTTATAAATAATGCATATTTTAATTGAGATAAATATTACGTTAAGATAGATTTTATATATAATAATGTAGAGATCTAAATTTGGGAAGTATCTATAAATGCAGACATTCTTGTAAAGCCTACTGCAATTAAATTAAAACATGTCAACCAATGAAGAGGACTTCATTATGCCCAACTTTTATCAATCCCTGATTCCTTTTAAATTCACTCTATTCTCATTTCTGTCTCAGATTACCTTTGCCTGCTCCTGAATTTCATACCAATGAATTCACAGACTATACACTCCTTTGGTTTTGGCTTTTTTGTTGCACTTTTTAAGTTTTTATTATTTCTTTGTGTGATAGATAACATTGCGATTCATTTCAACATAATGATAAAAGCCTAGAATTCTTGTTCATATTCAGTCCCAGTACTTATCCTTTCCTTGCTTCTATCTCCCCCCACCCCCGGTTTCCTTTCCTCTATTCTAATGATCTTTCTGCTATTTGCTTGTAGTATTCTTTAAATTAATGCCTTGTGGATACACATAAAAAGAGATGAATTACTCTTCATTGCAAAGGCTGATTACATTGTGTAAACAATGGGTAATGAGTACACCACAACTGGTTAGTTCTTTGCCCTGTTGGATGGTTAGTTTTTGTGTGTTACATACTGAGTTTCTATGCACATTCACGTACAAGTCTTTTGGGTGGATACCTGATTTAACTGGGTTAAATTCCTAGATGTGCTTACTTCGTTGCAAGGCAGGTTAACATCTTGTTTCATACAATATTGCCAAGCAATTTTCTAAAGTTGCCGCAGCATTTTGCATGTGCTTCAGCAAACCGTGTGAAATCCAACGGTGCCAGTCCTCAGAAAACTTTGGTGTTCAGAGTGTTTTTAAATTTACTCTTTTTACTGGCTGTGAGTTAGCTTAATTTGCATTTTCCTGATGTCTGATTATTTTGAGAACTCATTCAGCTGCATATTGGCTTTCATATACTCTTCTTTAGAGAAGCATTAGTTTACTCCTTTTGACCAGCTTCACTGTGTGTTTTTATTATTATTATTATTAGTTCATAGAAAATCTTCACATATCCTGAATATGAGTATCCAGCATATATAATCTTGATTTACTTATTCATTTACTTAATTGAATCGTTTGAACAGCAGTGCATTTTTTTCAAATAGGATGTTATTTACAACAATTTGAGACATAAAATTAAAACGAGAGTACAAGTGCTCCTATTAAATTCACTCTTATTTTCCCTATTATTAACACATAACAACAGTATTGTTATTTGTTATAGCTAATGAAATGATATCAATAAAATATTCTTAATTAAGGTCCACTAATTCAGATTTCCTTTCTTCTCACCTAACATAAGGCATGTTAGTCCATTTTCTGCTTCCTTAACATTCAAATACTAAAGACTGGGTATTTATGTGCAATAGAACTTTATATGACTCATAGCTCTAGAAGGTATGAAATCCAAGAACACGGCATGGTTTTTGGGAAGGGTCCTCATGGTACATCATAACATGGTGAAAGGGTAAGAGAGTACTCATGAGACAGAGAGAATTGGGCAAGCATATTATTTTATTAGAAATTCTTCCCCGTGATGACATTCATTTATTGAGTACAGAGTTCTTAGAACATAATCACCTCTTAAAAGCTCCACCTTTCAACACTATTACAATGGCAATTAAAATTTCAGCATAGTAATTGGAAGGAACATTCAACCTGCACCAATACGAACACACACACGCGCACACACACACATACTCCTATATGTAAAAGCTTTTTATACTTATATTAAGCTAAACATGAGTGAATTTTGATGTTTTCTACTCTAATTTATTACCATATGAGTCATTCTAACATCCTCAGGTTGAAATTCCTACCTCATCATTAAAAAGCAGATCACATGATCCATCAACATATCTATTTAGTCAGTTATAGTATACAAATAGAGGAATATCAAACTTATAATTCTTAATCCTTTCAGGAAACAATTTTATCAACTATAATGCAATGCTTATGCACAGCTCCTTTTTGATTTCCAAAATAACTGAAATCAGAACTTTTATCCCATTTCCTTCAGTGAGGTTGTTTCATACATTGGGAATACAATCAGATTCTTCAGTCACATACTGGATTCTATTTTCAGATGCTTGAAAATGCTAAAAGAATTCATAATTTTGCATACATAAATATCTTACTTTTCAAGCTATAAATTTTTGTGGGTTTAATCAAATGCATAGTCTGATAATCACTATTGTAATCTCACTTTCAAAAGTCTCCTCTGCCTCGACTGTTCCTCCCACCGTTCCTCCCATTTACTCCCTCCTGGCAACAACTACTATATTACTTTTTCTATAATCTTACCTTTTTCAGAATGTTACTTTGTTGTTGAACAGACTACAACACACAGCTTTTGCAGATTGATTTCTTTTTTTATGAACAGCTATTTAAGATTCACCCAAGTCTTTTTGTGAGTTGATAGTTCAATTCTTATTGTCAAATATTATTCGACTGTAGTGATGCACCATAATTTGTTAGAAAATCATGTATCCTGATGTTTTGGGATAAAGTTTTCTACAAACATCCATTAATCCAGGCATGGTGGTGCACTCCTGTGATCCCATTGCCTGGGGAGGCTGAGGCAGGAGGATTGCAATTTCAAAGCCAGCCTCAGCAATTTAGTGAGCCCCTAAGCAAATTAGTGAAACTCCGTCTCAAAAAAGTAAATAAAAAAGATATGGGATGTGGTTGAGTGGTTAAGAGGCCCTGAGTTTAATCCAGGGTACCAGAAACAAAACAAAAAAAATTAAGTCCAATTGAGTGATAGTGTTATTGATGTCAACTATGTTCCTACTAGTGGTTTCTTTCTCAGCCACTGACAGAAGGCTACTGAAGCTTCTACATCAGTTTGTACATCTTTTCTACATCAGTTTGTATGTATTTTGTTGTTCTGTCTTCCATTTCATAAATGTGTTGGGTAGCTATGTCATCTTGAAGAATTGGGCTCTTTACATAAATATTTATTATTATAATTATTTCCCTACTTCTGACACAATACAGTGACTCAAGCTTTATTGGATTATAGTTAGTCTGGTGTATCTTTCTTTGTTCTTTTCCTTCAAGTTGCCTAAATATTTATGTTTTAAGTAAACAACAAATGATTGGGTCTTAATTTTTGGTTTACATTGGCAATCTCTGCCTTTTGATAGTGTATTTGAGCAATTTCATTTCAGTTAATTATCCATATATTTGCACTATCTATAATATGTTAACTGCTTTTTATTTATTACTTTTGTTCTTTGGGGATTTTTCCTCTCCTATTCTACCTTATCTAGTTTTATTATTTCCATATTTTATTGGTGCATTATAATGTTTTAATGGTATTTGTTTTATGTGGTGCTTTCTAATCCTCCTAACCCTGTATTTCATTTTCTTTGTTTGGAAAGTTCTTGGGCATTATTATTTCAATATTCCTTACACTCCATCCTTTTTTGCCCTCTCTTTACTATTTCCATTTCACATGTGCTACTCCATTTGGAATTACCTCATTATTACCCCAAATTCTTTCTATGCTGTATTCTGTTCTGCTTTATCTTTTTCTTCCAACTACCCATTTCAATTTGAGAAGATTCTGTTGACGTGCGTTCAACCTTGCTGAATCTCTGTCACTGTGTCTGATGTACTGTTGAGTCCTTCAGTAGAAATTGTCATTTCTGTGTCAATGCAGTTCTTTAAACTTCCTTCAGTTTCCTAGGTTCCTTCCCTCTATCTAGATTAGACATCTATTTTGCATTTGTATTGCCATTTTAACCTAGTAAGTAAAGTTACATATTAAGTAATGTTACTTCAAATTTCTTTTTTGATAACCCCAAGATCTGTATCATATCTATATTTCAAACATTTCTCAAATACTGGAAGTCACTCTCCAGTTCTTGCATGTGACCCCCTTGGTCCTGAAAACAAGCTCTGACATGTCAAATCTTTCTTATACTCTGAATTATTCTGCTATTATCCAAAAAGACTTTCAGTTTCCAAAGGGCTACTTTTAAAGTTAAGCTTAGTTGGTTCATCTTTTTGTTTAACTCAAAATTAAATGATTCTTGTATTAGTAAGTGTTATTCAGAAATACAAGGGATTATCTTCCATGATTATGGAGATCGGGAATCCAGATCTTTAATACAGGCCAACAGAGTCAGTTGAGCCAATGGTGTGCTTTCGGGCTGAAGGCCAGGCAGACCGGAGACTCAAGAGAGCCAGTGATGCAGAGGAAGTCAAAGGCAGGCTCCGCGAGGACTCCCGTTGTTTGGGAAATCTAGTGGTCTTCTTTTCTTCTGGCATTCAATTAATTGTATGAGCGTCCCCTACTTTATGTAGGACACGGCTTACTCGACATTAATCAATTTACATTTTAATCTCATCCAAAAATATCCTCTGATTTGACACAGAAAATTAATAACCACAATATAAACCTAAATTATATTTGCTAAATCTCTTTGGCAATGTTACATAACAATCCTTGGTGTGATACCTCTGGAAAATAGAACAGAATATCTTGACAGTCCATCCAGATTTGTGCATACCACATGTTTTAAAGAAAGCTCTTTTCTGTTCATTTTAACACCTATGCTATCTCTATTTCAATTTTTTTCTAAAGTCTATTTGTTTCTATTTTAGTTTAAATTACCTGATTTTCCTTGATTTGAATTATTTCCTGTTACTTCTGTCTAGTTATTGTTACTGATAATTCAGTGTGTAAATGATACATTTTAGAGATTACAAATGGTTAGCTGCATCAGAAATATGGTTAATTTTTTTTTTTTTTAGAGAGAAAGATAGTGAGAGAGACAGACAGACAGAATCAATTTTATTTAGTTTTTCATGTGGCCTCCGTTGCTACAATATCTAGTTGTGTACGTGGTGCTGGGGTTTGAACCCATGTACTTGCGCATGCCAGGCAAGCACCATAACCACCAAGCCACTGCTCCAGACCCAAAATATGTTTAATTTTGCTCTAGTATGAAATTGAATTCCTGGAAGTCATTTTGAATGCATGAAAGTTTGGTGTTTTCCTTTTTTCCCTTTTGTGGACCACTCTTTTTTTGTCCATCAGTGTAGTCATAATTTTAAGGTGTAGCTACTTTGGATCATAAATGATAAAACTCCAAATGTTTACCAAGTGGCTTCTAATGTTCAGGAACTGAAACTCCATATGGTCTCTCCTTGTCTCTCCTACAGGTCAACTCTTTTTGCTTTTCAATTGTTGGTTTTATGATGACAGTCTTTGACTCACCTTTTCACAGGAGCAGGCCAGATTGATTTAAAATTTTACAAAGTAAATACCAAGGAATGCGAGGACTAGGCATCATGTGATGATTCCATTCCTAGTCTTTTGAGGAATCTCCATATTGTATTTCAGAACAGTTGCACTAATTTGCAGTCCAACCAACAATGGAAGAATGTACCTTTTCCCCCACATCCTCTCCCAAGTACTATTCATGTTCTTGATTATTGCCATTCTGACTAGAGTGAAATGAAATCTTAATGTAAATTTGATTTGTGTCCTCTGGTTGGACACAAATTTGTTGTTGAAGATTTCTTCATATATCTCCTAGTCATTTGTGCTGCTTCTTTTGAGAAGTTTCTGTTTAGTTCATTTGCCCATTTATTGATTGGTCTATTTCATTTCTATTTTCTTTGGCATTAGTTTATTGAGTTCTTTATATATTCTGGATATTCATCCCCTTAATATATTCTGGATATTCAATAGCTGGCAAAGATTTTCTCTCATTCTGTACATTTTTCTCTTGTTTCCTTTGCTGTATGACTTATTAATTTGATAGCATCCCACTTATAGATTCTAGTTTTATTTCATGAGCTTTTTGTATATCTTTCAAGAATTCTGGAGATCTTGCCAGCACCTGTATGCAAGCGTTAGAACTTCTTCTTGGGGGTGGCTTCCTCTTTCATAGGATTTCCTTCTTCAATTTCCAACCCTTTTGGCAGACCAGGACTCTATCTTCTAACAACAAAAATTGATTAAAGAAAAGTACCTTTCTGCTGAGTTCTAGTAATATGTGCCTCATCTGATGGAGATTTCAATCAGATTAAAAACTAGAAAGAATTTCATCTAGTGCCTTTCCCTTTTTCTCAAGGGTGGCATTCACTGAACTGTTTTGATTTTTTTTTTCATTCAGGTATATTTTTTCCCCTAACTTTCTATGTCCTTCTTCAAATATTTAAATTTAACTGTGTTTTTTCATTTTCTTTGATTTTACATTGTAGGGAAGTTATAATTTCTCTGTAAGGTGTGTCTCATATCAGCTTATTTTAAGCAGTGTTACTATAATCAAACAAGACGTAACAATGACATTTATTTGCTAACAAATATTTAGATAACCCAAATAATCATAATTATAATTTGTCCCCAAATCTGAAAATTTACTTAATTTTCATACAAATTTTACTCACAAATTCGCATGTTTTCAAATGTGCATGTGTATAAACCCAAATACATGCAACCAGCAACCACACACACATTATTTTGTAGAAATGGAATTTCTTAAAACTGCATTGTAGAAAAGATATTATAGGCCCTTTAATTTCCATTATTCAAAATTAAGTACAATTGGTCTTTGCTAATTATGCTTCCTAAACTACTCCAATTATTTATTCTTTAAGAACTAATTAAAAATTCTGTTTTCCAAATAAAGAGTTCGTCTATGACTCTTAACACTCACTGATATTTGAAACAGGATTTAGCACTACTTTTCATACTTACATTGCTTTCTCACTTTTTGAGTCATATATATTACTCACACCACCTCAACTAAGAACAACTCTTTAAGATAACTACAAAATATAAGGCTATTTTTTAAAGTGTTCATCATGGAAGTGAAAGAGTTTAAGATCTACACTCAAAAAATGTATTATATTCTGGGCTAATGCTTGTCCATGTGACTTAGATATATTTCTAACTTTTCATTTTGTCCTTTGAAAAACTGTATTTGAGTAGGTTCTGATGATTATAAGCTGGTCTATTTTGTGTTATTATTTTTTCTTGGATCATATCAATGTCCTAAATGGTGTTTTCAATAATATTTACTAATTGAGTGATAAATCTATTATCTTCTTTTTCCCATTGTGATGTATGTACTAAAAACAAATTTGATCTGTATATTTCTATTTCAGCACCTTTGCCAACCAACTTTAATGCTTTTGAATACTAACCCTAAATGATACATCCCTGATATCAATAATGAAGCTTGCACTGATACTTTAGGACATGCACAAGGTATCAGATTGTATTCAACACTGTGGCTGAAATTTTTTAATATAAAATGTATAAAGTATGAGAAACTATTTATAAAACTTTAAGTTAGCTTTAAAAGCTTATCTGTTTTATAAGTTGTATACTTTGCCTCAGTTATCTAGATGAAATGCCCATCTTTTAATAAACAAAAACGTTAGATGGACATTTTTAAAAAGAAAGAAAAAGAAAATCAGCCATTTTCTCCCAAAAAAGTTTTTCTACAAATCTTTCAAAAGATGAACTTGTGCATTGCAATGATTAGAGCATGATCAGAAAGAAATGGGGTAATGATTTATATAGATTGCACAACAAATAAGCTTACATACTATAAATTTTATCCTTTGACGTTGACTTTCCTAGCATTTATAAAAGCGTGAAATAATTTGTACAAACACCATTTTAAATTGAGTCTGTGATTTAGATAAGTTGAAAACATTCTTTTGATTTAGTCCAGTTGTTGTAACAAACTCTTGTCTTGTCACAGTTTTCTACTCGCTGCAGCCTTTTCCAGTCTTTATTAGGTGAGAACAAATCTGAAAACTGTATAGGCCTTTTCTCGAGGATTATGGAAAGAAAACCATTTTTTATAGATGTGTTGGTGCTTGTTATAATGGGATATGAAAATTACATTTTTTAGATTAGCACATAGTTAATTCTATGGAATTTTAAATCAAATATGGATCTTCAACAATGCAGAATATAACTGAAAGCTTTAGAGAGTTACACCAAGTTCTGATCAAATGTTTTTATTTTTTTGTTGTTGTTATTGTTGTTTGTTTGTTTGTTTGTTTTTAAGAAAGGGGAGAGAGATTGAAAGAGAAAAAATTGACTTTCTTTGTTTTTTCATCTGGCTTTTGTTTTCCTGATACTTAGTTCTGTTAGTGGTGGAGCATTCAAACCTAGGTCATTCTTTACGCCAGTCAGACCCTCTACCGTTGAGTTACTGCTCCAGCCCCGTCAATATGTTTACAGTAGCTGAAAACTATGTTGGTTATTACTGAGAGAGTTAGGGCCAGTATTAATCTGAAGTTATTACATAAACTTCCTCTTAATTTTCTTTTTAATTTCAAAGAGAAAAAGTATGTTCTATTAATGAACATGAAATATTAACTGAATTTTTTCTTATCAGCTTATATTTCATCCCTGAGTTTAAATTAAGTTATTTAGCTTTCAAAACACACCTGTGGAGTGGGGATGTTATTTTCCCCATTTTACAGATGCAGAATATGAGCTGCAAAAAGCGTAAGTGGTTTTCCTGGAACCTCGCACCTCATTGGTGGCAAAGTCTGTCTTTGGATTTTGACTGCATCATCTGTTTTTATTCAATTCATTACGCTTCCTAACAGCTTATGGGCCTTCATAGAAAAGCAACTTCAAAAATGCACAGGTTGCTAAGCATGGGCAACTAAGAAGCTGAATGCCAAGATGACCCTGGTATGGGTGTTGAAGAATATTCTATTTTTCTGCTCACTTACACCATGAGAGACTTCTTAGATTCTGAATTCAAAGGAAAATAAAGACTGATAATATGATTCATTTCAGGGTAAAAGTTTGGCTCAAATCACTAGCAACACATATGGGTATGTTTTTGAACATGCAGGTTAAGATGAAAAGAAAAAAAACATACACAGTTCACATCCTAAAGAAGGTAAAAGAATTAAAGAATGTATTATCAATACACCTAGATAAAGGATT